>JXCR01133101.1:58137-90778 GCA_002079205.1 Phalaenopsis hybrid cultivar
CTCGAAATACTACTAATCAATTATATATATATATCTTTAATGAGTAGTATTTAAAAAAAAAATTTAATTGACTACAATGCTACAAAGATTTATAATAAATTAAAAGTATTAATGAAAAATATAGAATAAAAATTATTAATTTACATTCAAATGATGTTTTAAATCTTGCCTCAATCTTTAACATTATATGGCTACGTGATTAGGGTTGTCAATATGACTATTTGTTCGTGAACGACTCGTGTTCGGCTTGTTAAGCAAACAAGCCGAACACGAACACATTTTTTGNACTAGATTCACTTATTAAACACTTTTTAGAAGCTCTTGAACGTTATCATCTGTTATCATAACCCAACAAACTAAATTATTATAAAACCTAATCTAATGCCCACAAAAAAAAAAAAAAATCACATCATCCCCGTAGCCTAAATTTGACCCACCCTGACCCTTAATTATAATTCTTTTTCAGCCAAAATATTAATTGGAATAATGAAATCCCCGGTCAGCAATCCGTGAATTGCATCATCAAAAAAAATCCTACTGGTTGATTACATCTTGGGGGATACCCAAGAATACTTTCGATAAAAAGAGTCTCGCTTCATATTATCATAAATCTGGGGTATAGGCAATCAAAGGAAGATTATTCCGTGTGGGAACAGTCCCAATAATCCTATGATTACAAGCTGGAGCTCCAAGGGGTGGGACTTATACCTGCCGAAATAACAATGATGCCTCAAGAAAGAAAGAGAAAGTTGAGGTTCAGCTACAAAACTAGAAACGCTCCAAACAAAAGAACTTACACCCCGTCTGGGTCGGGGAGCCTTCTAACATCCTAAGCGCATTATTGTTTTTTCAAGTGCAAATGCAAGGTGTAGAGTGCAGGTGCAAGTGAAAAAAAAAATCTGCTACAAGACTCTCCTAAACTCTAAAAAAAATACATAGAGAAAAGAAAAAGACTCAATCATGTATGAAAATAAGTATCGGCGGGAAAACTCACATGCACACAACGTAGCATGAGTCATGCCTTAAAAAGAAAAAGACTCAATCCTGTATGAAAACAAGTATCAGCGGGAAAACTCACATGCACACAACGTAGCATGAGTCATGCCTTAAAATTGGGGGAAGCTAAAATAGTTATGCCGGCAAGGTAGTGACCTAAAGATAGGCATGTCGTGATGACAGCGGCCCGAAAAGAGGGTATGTCGGTAAGGCAGTGACCCGAAGGAATCCAACTAAAGTAGATAATATCAATCATGCAGACAAACATATACATGCACATACACAACATGTAAATGAGCAAGTGGTAGGTCGATCGGGATGGAGCATCCGGTCAAACCAAAGTGTTGTGTCAACCGGGTCGGGTTAGCCAGCTGAAACACAAGTGATGTGACCGGTTCGAGATAACCGACCGAGGCACAAGTGCTGTCAGTGCAGGTGCAAGTGCAAGTGTAATGTGTAAATGAAAAAAAAAATCTTGTAGTAGAAATAAGATACGGGCACGGGTTCCAAGACATTAGCATGGAAACCACGTGGAGGGGACCAGGAGCAGATGCTCGTGCCCTGTATCTTAATTCTGTATTTTTATATTGATGTATAGAATTAGGACCGGAAATGTATATGCGGAGTTCGACCGCCTTTTTCTTTTCTGGTCCTGAAATCCCTGGTCAACAATCCGTGAATTGCGTCATTCATGGGAACCTCGGTAGCCCTAAGGTCAAAGGAAGGAAATTCTATCCTACGAGTATAAGTTAGAGCTCCAAGAGGTGGGACTTATACCTGCCGAAATAGCAAGGATGTCTCAGGAAAGAAAGAGAAAATGAAGGTTCAGCTATAAAGCTAGAAACGCTCCAAACTGCTGTCAAGGAGAAAACCTCAACGAGATGTTCATGAACTTACAATGAAGAATGTTTAGTGAGAAATCCTTCAACTACAATAAATATTTGTCATCTTTAAGAGGAGACAACTAAGATCACTCATAGTAGGATAATGACTTACTAGATTGAGAGGGAAATAAATTCCTTTCACTATAAAGTTTCGAGTGACGAAGAGCCAATACACCGACGACTTGACATAGAATATTAAGGTGAAGAATAAGAATTTTGAATGAAGATTGACTTGTCGGATTTTGGCGTACTTTTGGGTTCAGATGAATTCATTGAGTGACTTCAAACAATAGAATAATTTTGTTAGTATACATAAGGTCATTAGGGCAAAAGAGTTAAATTGTCAGTCATCAAGTTCAGAAAAAATGCTCGTTGTGGTGGGAGACCCTAAGTTTGTCAGTGGGAAGGAAAGTAAGATCATCACATAATCTTAGATGAAAATTGAGATGCAACACAATTATTTTCCCCATATTATAGATATGAAATGTTTATTAAATTTTATAACCTACGCCGGAGAGATTTTTCTGTGGCATACAAAGTTGAATTTGATCAGCTTATGCTGTCATGTGAGTGGGGGGAATCAGAGGAGTACATAATGACAATGCATCTTAAAAGACTAAGGTCATCTACTAGTAATGTGGTGCAGCTATAGCTATATTGGTCTATAATCTATGTACAGACCCTAGCTTTAAAGGTGGAGAAGTAGCAACATTACCAAATGACCACCACACGCAAGAGTACACCCATTGGAGGACTCATGCTGACCCTGCCCAAAGAGAAACCTATTTAGAGTAGAGAAAAGGTAGAGATCGCTAACACTCTCATATTCGTACCAGACAACGCAAGAGTACACCCATTGAAGGACCCATGCTGACCCTGCCCAAAGAGAAACCTATTTAGAGTAGAGAAAAGGTGGAGATCGCTAACACTCTCATATTCGTACCAGACAAGAAGTGCTTCAAATGCAACGCTTTTGGATACATTCCATCTGATTGCCTGAACAGACGGTGATTTCTTTCACTGAATAGTGAGTAATTTAAGAAATTGACAGCGACATAGGAGAAAATGAGGATGTCCTAGATGAGTATCAACTTTCTGCTAATGAGGGAGAGATGCTAGTNGAGTCATCTTGATTTGCCTTTATTTTAGTTGTGTGCGACCATTTAAACCCTAGTTCAAATGGTTCAACCGGCCATGAACTTGATGTTATGATAAAAGATTGATCGCGTTATTTTAAGATTATCTAGGCGTCAAATTAGTTAAATTGAAGCGCAATTCGGACCTTCATTGTTGTCATGAGATTGGCAACTTGTATAAAGTTGTGATTGATTTTATAGGATTGATCCTAACAACAATCAAACAGGAAAACATAATTATTCACGTTCCATTTCTATGTATATTTTGTGATTAATTCTAGCGGCATTTTCATGCATAGCACCCGAAACATTGCTATTTACAAATCTAGCACCCTCTTTTATCCATTTTTCATATTCTCACCCAAATATCAAACTTTATGATACAATCCAAACTCATATTTTTCATTTTTCTCAAATTTTCAATAGTTTGATCGTGGCACGCGTAAATATATTGGTTCAAAAATAACACTAGGGTGCCACACTTCGTAAATAGCGATGTTTCGGGTGCTATGTATATAATCATCTCTCGATTCTATTGTGATATTTCTTATATTCTTGTATAATATACCATTTTATGGTGCAGCCCAGTGGTGTCTCTTCGNCATTTACATATCTAACCCTGAATTTCAAGTTTTACATGCATACCCACCTTAACTATGCATGAAAAGGTGTATTCCGCTTTCTAAAAGTTAAAATAGTGGTATTTTTTTGATGTGATGTGAAAGATATAGGTGGTATAAATGTAGAAATCAAAATTTATGTGTCAGATATGTAAATACGTAATGTGGTATGTTTCTAAATTCACCTAAAATATTTTCCTGTTTTTTGACAATCAGGTCCAAAACTGATAGAAATTTGCAGGGAAGTGCAATTTTAATATTGTTCCTATCATTTTTTTAAGATTTTGCTGAAGTATCTCATGGGTAAATTGTCAAAATAGTCTCTAGAATATTTACATGGGGTCATTTTAGCCCCATAATTTATAAAAGGGATAATTACATACCGATCACCGAAACATTGATATTTACAAATTAACCTACCATTTGATTTTTTTGAACAACTGAATTGATGTATTCACGCATGCCACGATCAAACTATTGAGAATTAGATAAATATGCAAAATATGAGTTGGGGTTTTACCATGAATTTTGATATTTAAGTGAGAATTTGAAAAATGAATGAAAGAGGGAGGTTGATTTGTAAATAGCAAGTTTTGGGTGGATTTCCCCTTTATAAAAATGCCAAATTAATCCCAAATTCTGTTAATCGTGGCTAAAGTAGTAATTCCTTGGGGATATTCGAACCCATATTAGAAGAATCTGGGACTAGGATTAAAATTACCCATACCTTTTAGTCCCAATGTATATAAAAATGTTAAATTAATACTGAACTTTTTTTTAGTGTAGGCTAAAATAGTCTCTTCTGAGGACTATTTGAACTCAAATTAAAAGAGTCTGGGACTAAATTGAGATTTATAAATTTTAGGATTGAAATTACTCTACAAAGGAGAAAATATTATGTGCGGCAGACCGGATGTCCGGACGACGGTCCGGATGCAGCCGCACCACCGTGGGCGGCCCATCTGGACCGTAGCCGGACACAAATATTTGCTATATTCTGTTGCTTGAACAAATGATCCTTAGTTAATTCTCATAGGAATCACGAAATCTTTTTTGTTCCTCATTAACCCTTGTTCTTGTAATGGCCTTGCAGTGCTGTTTCCCGGCAAACCTATCGAGCCACTCATGCCGGCAGCCCTACCATCACGCCGAAGGCGGAACGGCATTCTCTTGGGACGACGCGCTAGACTTTTGCATGCATCAATACCAGCACAAATGCTATAATCTATTCACCTGCAACAGCCACTCCTTCGTTTCGAAGTGCCTCAACCGGCTCGCCTACGACGGTCATGTCAGCTGGAACTTACTGAATCTGGTGGTGCTGATCCTTTGGAAGGGACGATGGGTCAATGCGATGTCGGTTTTTCGTTCCTTCTTCCCCTTTGCCGTCGTGGTCTGCATTGGAATCTTAATGGCTGGCTGGCCATTTCTGGTTGGGATGGCTTCTTTCTCAGTTCTTCTGATTGGGTGGTTCCGGTTACGAACATACTGTGTGAAGAGTCTGCTGGACTGATTGCTCAGGCAGCCATGAATGGTAAACTGTTAATATTCTGAAGAAAGTTTTACATGCATAGCACTTAATTCCTATGTCATCTTTACCAATGCATGAAAATGTAAAAAAAGTGTAAAAAATAGTCTCCTGATTCTTTACCTGAAGAAAATATTACATATTTTGTATATATGTACTGATAGCGGTGGATGAGAATACCATGTCACATCTAAGTCAAATTATGATGATGTGGCCACTTCATCCATCATTGTCCGCATATACTTACAAAATATGTAATATTTTCTTTTTTACATTAGAGCTGTTTTAGACCTTAGAGTTTATAAAACTAATTCAGTCTCTATAATTATTTAATATGGGTTGAAAAAGTCTCATTGTTTTGGCCATGTTTTTAAACTCTGAGACTAAAATAATCCAATGCAAATAGTCAGGGACTATTTTGGCACCTAACTCCATGAAAATGTTTACTTTACTTTTTAGAAATTACAATAGTATTATTTTTGATGTGATATGAAAGATTTGGGTGGTATAATTGTTAAAATAAAATTTTAGAGGGTACATATGTAAATGCATAGGAGTTGGGTGGTATTTATGTAAATGCATTGTTTGAATATTTGTCCCTTAGAATCTATATTTCAACAAGAGTGTAATTCTTGATGTAAAGGCTCAACTCATTGTTGGGAAGGTCTGTTTGGTTGTAAGATTTAAACTAAATATTGTGAAATTTTTAGAGCTACATATATTGCACTGCATTCTTTAATTTCTTGCTTATATTATTCTGTTCAATCATTGATTTAGTAAATATTAAGAGATTTATACTACTAATTTAGATCTCATCAAAGTTTTACATACATACCACTTACTTCTAATGTATTTACATATCTAACACCTATACTTCATTTTTTACATATATGCCACTCTACCTGTGCGAGAAAATTTGTATTTTATAGTATTTTTTAATGTAATATGAAAGATGTGAATGGTATAAATGTAAAAAAAGTAAAATTTCGGTGTGACATATGGAAATGCATAGGAATTGAGTGGTATGTATGTAAATGTCTCCAATAATTTATTAGGATTTAATGAAGTTAATTTCTATGATACTTAATTTATTAAATCTTATTTGTTATTACATTTATGGGGGAAAAATTGAATTTCTCAATGGAATCCTAAGCTGAAAAGATTTTGAGCTCCACCGCTGATGTCAAGGGAGGCGGTGATTGCCATGAATGAGATTGTGCGAAGCTTTCTCCATTGAAAAACAGAGTTTTTTTCTTCAGATCAGACAAAGTTCAGGCCTTTCTTTTCTTGAAACGAAGGGCAGGTCACAAACCCTAGCAGTGATTCAACGAAGTTTTAGAAGATTTTTGAAATGTGCTCTTCGGTGGAGAGCTCGCCGGCGGCATTGAGGTTTCCGATGAACTCAGTGGACAGGAAGTTAAGGCTTTTAGAAGGCATTTACATACTTAAAAGTGAAGATTCTTATGTATTTGCATGTCTAACACCGAAATTTTCATATTTCCATTAACATCTTTAGCATCACACCTCTTATGTGAAGTTGATGACGCCAATGTAACTTTTGAGGTTATATATGTAAATACATGAGAACTGTGTGCATGTTTAAAAAATTTTCTTTTTTAAGAACGGTTAGTGAGATTTGCTGAAGAACTGTAGCGCATTATAAGCCACAAGTTATTCTGCTGTACGGCGCTACCCCTGCCACAAATCTACAGAAGCAATATCTATCCACCTGTAAAAATTATTAAAAATAAACAAAAAATAATAGAAAGAATTAAGAAATTGTTTCCGAAATCGCCGGAAGTTGCAGAGAGGAGATAAAAGAGAGAAATTGTTTCTCTAATGCCGGGCAGCATTCAAGTCTCAGGTAGTATATTGCAACTTTCTTTATTTGTTTGAGCAGAAAGCGAAGAACTTGATTCAGATTGCGTGCAGTTCTTGGGTTCATGGATCATGCGTCTCCTCCTCCCCTCAGTTCCCTTTCGCTAAGGGGTGAGTCAATTTACTGTATTCTTCTTTGTTCTTTTATTTTTATTTATTTTTATTTATTTTTATTTATTTTTTTGAAGAAAATTTACATAGATACCACAATTTTTTATGTATTTATATATCTAACACCCAAAATTTGCTCTTTACACATTGGTGTAATAAATCTATGAATGAAAACATAGTTATTTGATTTGTTTTCCACAGTTTCTATGGGGAAGGGGGAGTATCGAACTGTGGGGGGTGGAGAATTGTCTCTGTGAGTGAGCTTCTTTCACATTATTCGCGGAAGATAAACCAAATAAGGAATTGCATTCTTTTGCTGCCAATTTTTTTTAAAGTTATAATTACATACAAACCACCCAAAACATTAATATTTACAAATTAATCACCCAGGTAATTTTTTTGAACTACCAATTCGATGTATTTATGTTCAGAATTTGATAAAAATGAAGAATATGAGTTGGGGTTTTACCATGAATTTTGATATTTTAGTGAAAATTTGAAAAATGGATGAAAGAGGGTGGTTGATTCTTAAATAGCAAGTTTCGGGTGCTCTGTATGTAATTGCCCCATTTTTTAAAATTTTTAATTTTTAATTTTATTTTGCTGAAGCTGAGGTCTTGCAGTTTAGGTTTCAATTTTCCTTGGATACCTCTTTTAATATTGATTTACTATTATGACATAGACGAAGAAAGAGATTAATGGTTGTTGTAGCTAAAGAATTTAAGGTTTGCATAAAGTTAGAGTTGTATGGAATTTTCCTTGGACAATGCAAGAGGGAAAATTTATGATGCCTTGCCATGATGTATAGTTCCATTATTTGTGTGAATGAGTATAAAATTAAGGGATTTTTTTGACATACATACCGCATAATTCTTATTTATTTACATTTCTAACATTTAAATTTTGATATTTAAATGCTTGCTACTCAAATTTTTAACATCACATAAAAATACGTATCTTACGAACTTTTTAAAAGTGAAATATACCTTTTCATCTATAGCTTTATAACACCAAAGTGAAAATTTTGATGACTTGATACTTGCTAGTGAGAAGAACATTAGTTGTCGACAATCTATTATTTGACAATCTATTCTTTTACAATCGTTCATTTGTGCCAGACAAGAAAGATGCTTGCTTGAGCTTGCGAGGTACGTTTTGATTCAGTCTTGGTTGGGCAAGCTTGGACTTGCTTGGGATGATTCAAAAATTTTCAAACCCTCATTTGATTAGTTTAAGCATCCATACACCAAGCGCAACACTTAATATTTTGTTTAGGGCTTTATTACATTATCTAAGATCATTAAAGTGTTGATTTAGTTGAACTAACTATAATTGAACTTCAAATTAAATTTTTTGCTCTATTTTGGCTTATTTTGTATTTCTTTAATTTTAATTAGGATTATTTTCTATTAGAAACATATTTATGTGTTGTTTTTTCTGTTTTGAGGAATTTCAACTATTGTTTTTGTGTTTTGGAGACTTTATTCTCTGATTTTCTACTCTATGGCGTTGCATCATTTGTCTTTTATAAGTGGTGTGTTTGTATCTTGCTCAGGAACAGGTGGTGGATTCCGCTTAGCAATTGTGCCTCGTCGAAATCGGCATTTTGTGGTTTCCTTCATTGTTTTTAGACCGAAAATAGTAGAACGCAGTCTATCCCCTTCCAAACGCCATCAACCTCTCATATTCTCATTCACTTGTCATTCCACAACCACCTCCACACTAAATTCGCTTATTAAACACTTTTTAGAAGCTCTTGAACGTTATCGTCTGTTATCATAGCCCAACAAACTAAATTATTATAAAACCTAATCTAACGCCCACAAAAAAAAAAAAATAATAAAAAATAATAAAAAACCACATCAGCCCCGTAGCCTAACTTTGACTCACCCTGACCCTTAATTATAATTCTTTTTCAGCCAAAATATTAATTGGAAGAATGAGATTTTATGTTGTCAAGGAGAAAACCTCAACGAGATGTTCATGAACTTACAATGAAGAATTCCTTCAACTACAATAAATATTTGTCATCTTTAAGAGGAGACAACTCAGAGAGGTCACTCATAGTAGGACAATGACTTACTACATTGAGAGGGAAATAAATTCCTTTCACTATAAAGTTTCCAGTGACGAAGAGCCAATACACTGACGACTTGACATAGAATATTAAGGTGAAGATAAGATTTTTGAATGAAGATTGACTTGTCGGATTTTGGTGTACTTATGGGTCCAGATGAATTCATTGAGTGACTCCAAACAATAGAATAATTTTGTTAGTATACATAAGGTCTTTAGGACAAAAGAGTTAAATTGTCAGTCATCAAGTTCAGAAAAAGTGCTGGTTGTGGTGGGAGACCCTAAGTTTGTCAGTGGGAAGGAAAGTAAGATCATCACATAATCTTAGATGAAAAATGAGATGCAACACAATTATTTTCCCCACATTATAGGTATGAAATGTTTATTAAATTTTATAACCTATGCTGGAGATATTTTTTTGTGGCAGACAAAGCTGAATTTGATCAGCTTATGCTGACATGTGAGTGGGGGGAATCAGAGGATTATATAATGACAATGCATCTTAAAAGACTAAGGTCATCTACTAGTAATGTGGTGCAGCTATAGCCGTATTCGTCTATACTCTATGTACAAACCCTAGCTTTAAAGGTGGAGAAGTAGCAACATTACCAAATGACCACCACACGCATGAGTACACCCATTTGAGGACCCATGCTGACCCTGCCCAAAGAGAAACCTATTTAGAGTAGAGAAAAGGTGGTGATCGCTAACACTCTCATATTTGTACCAGACAACGCAAGAGTACACCCATTGGAGGACCCATGCTGACCCTGCCCAAAGAGAAACCTATTTAGAGTAGAGAAAAGGTGGAGATCGCTAACACTCTCATATTCGTACCAGACAGGAAGTGCTTCAAATGCAACGCTTTTGGATACATTCCGTCTAATTGCCTGAATAGATGATGATGATTTCACCGAATAGTGAGTAATTTAAGAAATTGACAGCGACATAGGAGAAAATGAGGATGAGGATGTCCTAGAAAGTTGATGAGGAGAAAATGTCCTATCAACCGAAAGTTGATACTCATCTAGGAGAAAATGAGGATGTCCTAGAAAGTTGATCCTAGATGAGTATCAACTTTCGGTTAATGAGGGAGAGAAGCTAATTTTTCTACATACTCTTCAGGTTGGGCCCATGAAAAAGCTATAGTGGCTTCGTCGCAACATCTTTCATATTGCATCGTGAAGTAAAATATGTGCAGTTTTATCACTGATGCATACAATTGTGGGAATGTGGTGTCTATCCAAACAATTAACATGTTGAACCTGACCAAATAGAAGCAAACACAATTTTATTCTTTTTTGTTAGTTGCAGAAAGGAAATAAGATCATAGAAGACATGTGATTTGTCACTACCCGGCTCGGTGCTTAGAATTAACTAAGACGAGAATAATGATCAAACGGTATTAACATTTAACTAATCATATTTTGAAAACTTTCAATACATATAAAAGAGTCACTAATCCACAAAATACAATAAATCTAAATTATACAGAAACAATAACATCTCAAGCCAGTACAAAACAGTATATCAATATCTGAAAGAAACAATAAAAACAAATTATCATCGTAACAAACATATTTAGTGCAGTGATCATCGTCTGGAAATAAGGTCCCTCCTATTAGACATATCAACCTAAAATTTTTCATCTCCTGAAAGAAAACATTTACTTTAACTGTAAGTTTGACTTGGTGAGTAAGTATAGTCTAATATGGATAAAATTTCTTAGCTATGCTATGCTATGTATAAATGAACAGAAGAAAATACATTTCATTTTTTTTAAACTTTAAAGTTATCCCTTTTTGTTTTACTTTTAAGTATTTACCAATTTAACCTCTTTAATAATCACCACAGGATTAAAGTCATTCTCGAAGGTATACTCAAAGGAGCACAGACGCATAACCCCTTCCTTTCTATGTACACGACGCAGCAAGGATTGCCTTGCCAACTTCAACACCCTTTCTCTTCTTCTTCCTGTATGTGGACAAAGCCGCAAGAAATCAAGTGGATTTAACAAAAATAATTTTGAAAAATTTTGTCTCATATTTTAATTCTGNTGCTAACACTCTCATATTCGTACCAGACAACGCAAGAGTACACCCGTTGGAGGACCCATGCTGACCTTGCCCAAAGAGAAACCTATTTAGAGTAGAGAAAAGGTGGAGATCGCTAACACTCTCATATTCGTACCAGACAGGAAGTGCTTCAAATGCAACGCTTTTGGATACATTCCTTCTGATTGCCTGAACAGACGATGATTTCTTTCACTGAATAGTGAGTAATTTAAGAAATTGACAGCGACATGGGAGAAAATGAGGATGTCCTAGATGAGTATCAACTTTCGGTTAATGAGGGAGAGATGCTAATTTTTCTACATACTCTTTAGGTTGGGCCCATGAAAAAGCTATAGTGGTTTCGTCGCAACATCTTTCATATTGCACTGTGAAGTAAAATATGTGCAGTTTTATCACTGATGCATACAATTGTGGGAATGTGGTGTCTATCCAAACAATTNAAATACATAAGATTTGTGTGGTATGTATGTAAATTTCTTTTTTTTTTTTGTAAAGCTACTCCCCAAATCTCATATTCTTGTGTAAAGGAATCCATGCTTCTTTAATTACTTTTAGAGGGATGCTGCATTAAAAAGGAAATGCGCGGAGAAGCCCAGAACCAGGCATAGGAGGTCCTTTTCTGGTAATGTTACGTTAATTTTTTGGGGCATTTTACACACATACTACCCAATTCTTATATATTTACATATCTAAATCCTAATCTGTGCTTTTTACATTTATACCACCCAAATCTTTCGTATCATATAAAAAATACAATTTTTAAAAATTTTAAAATGTGAAATAGTCTTTATTATGCATAGGTAAGGTCAGGTAAAAATTGAAATTTAGGTGTTAAAAATGTAAATACATTGGAATTGTGTGGTATGTATGTAAATATTCTTANTCCTAATCTTTGCTTTTTACATTTATACCACCCAAATCTTTCGTATCATATTAAAAATACAATTTTTAAAAATTTTAAAATGTGAAATACTCTTTATTATGCATAGGTAAGGTGGTATGCATGTAAAAATTGAAATTTAGGTGTTAAAAATGTAAATACATTGGAATTGTGTGGTATGTATGTAAATATTCTTATTTATTTATGTTCTATTGAAATATTACTGCTTTCACTTTTAAAATGTTTTAACTCTGAATGTTCAGACAACAGAATTGGTTACTCACCCACAAGAAGAATAGCTGAAAGTGTTTCTGAAGGAATGCTATTGGATCATTCAGTGTTAGCTGAGCCAGTTAAGCTTTCTCCACCTGCAAGATTTCCTATTTTGCATAAAAAATTTTTAATTTTACAGAAATTTAGTTGGTTGTCACTTAATAAGTCAACTTGTGTGCGTTATTTTATATGGTTCCCTCTGCTCCTATCTTTATCACATAACTCTTATTTATTGGGGACATTTACCGCCCAATTCCTATGTATTTACATACCTAACACCTAAATTTTACTTTTAAAAAGTGAATTACATCTTTTTCATGTATTCGCAAGGCGATATATATGTAAAAATCGCAGTTTACTTATTAAATATGTAAATACATAGGAATTGAGTGCTATGCATGTAAATTTTCCTTTTCTTTTTTGTGATGCTGGTACAATCTTAAGTTCTCAGAAATATTAACAAAAGTAGCAGTTCTAAATAATTCAAAATAGAGCCTTGAATAACAATGTACTGAAAATGATAAGTTTGTTTGAGAGTTTAGCAGATATTATGTATGCTAAATTTCTTTAGTGTCATTTACATGCATGCCACCCAATTCCTATATATTTACATATCTAACCGACAAACTTTATTTCTTACATTTGTACTACCCAAATCTTTCATGTCACATTGAAAATATCATTATTTTAACTTTCAAAATTAAAACACATCTTTTCATGCATAGGTAATGTGGTATATCTGTAAAAATTTAACTTTTAGATGTCAGATATCTAAATACATAGGAATTAAGCGGCATTTATGTAAATCTTCCATTTTTTTAGTGGTGCTTGTCAACTTTACAGCTTCTAAGTCCAAATTTGTTGCAGATAGTTGAACCTTCTTCTGCTGAACAAAGAGAAAAGCTTCCTGCAGACATTACAGGAGAAAAAGATTCAAGAAATTTAAGCTCTCCCCAAACCATTTCAAAATCATTTTCTGTAGGAATTCTTTCAGATATCAGTTCAGATGGAAAATCAATGTTTCTAAAAGAGCCAATTTTTCTCAAAAAGACACACAATTCTATCCCTGCAATGCATTATGAAACTCCAAGAAACAAGGATTTTAAAGATGCAGGCCCTCTTCATTCTGCAAAGTTTGGTAGTTATGTATTAGTGGATAATGGTTCTAATACTATTGGTTCTGAAAAATCTACTAGTGAGAGAAAAGAATTCGCCTCTGTCGTTGTTCGGAAAGGCTCTTCCATCTTACCCATAATACAAAATTTTGAAACTAGTAGAGTGGAGGGAGATCTGAATCTTATTCGAAAGGAGGACAGCGGCGGTGGTGGCTTAGGTTCCAATGTGCCATCAAAGGAAAGTTTTTCATCGCACGGTAGCACGGATATAACTTGTAAGAAGCGCAATGCTAAAACTATGACTGGTGATGGAATCAAAACTTCCTATGAAGGAGTCGAAAGAAAGATCAACACTGTGGATGGCGATGACAACGAAAACAGTAATGAAGAACATAATCTTAGGAACGGACCTCTTCCTTCAACGAAATTGCTTGAGAACTTGGGGAGGTTGGAAGAAGTTGTTGGAACAAAGAGGGATGAAAATATGTTGGAGAGACCTTTGAATGAACAGACTGGAAGAGCTGAACACATTACAGCAGGTAAGAAGCACAATTGTAGAATTTCTTCTGAAGAATACGACGAAAAGATTAAAATTATCGACGATGATGATAAAGAAAATGAAGATGAAAGTCTTGGGGGAGAATATCTTCCAAACGAGCAGGGGACATTAGTAGAAGTTGCTGAAACATTGAAAAATAACGAAATTGCTTTGCAGAGTCCTTCAAATGAAATTGTGGAAGAATTAAATTCTTGTTTTGACTGGGTATGTCCGATTGGAATTCTGGGAATCTGGACTCCGCGGCATCTATGTGTTACTACGGGGAGTAAACTGTTAAGAGAGATTGCTGAAATATATGGATGTTCATCCATGCAAGAAGATGACACTAAGGTTCGTCTTTCGTTTTCCTTAGCAAAAGCGTATCTGCTTCTTATGGCAATTTTCTCTGTGTTTATCTTTCTTCTTCTGTAATGTTTTAGCGCACATCAAGAGTTGGATAAGAATGAAATTTTTTAGTTATATTTAAAGTTTTTGTTAATTAAACGACAACAACAACAACAAGCCTTTATCCCATTAAGTGGGGTTGGCTACATGAATCCTTTTTCTCTGTTATGTCCTATTGAGTGTCAAATTTTCATTTAATACTAATATATTAAGATCCTTTTTATACAATATGCCTAGCCTTTTTTAATACTACTTCCGCCTTTCTTAACATAAGTCTAATCTAAAACATCTACTCTCCTAACCGAACCAGCAGACCGTCGACGTTTAATGTGACCAGACCATCAAAGATGACTCTATATAATGTTATCTGTCACTAGAGCTACACCAAACCTTTCACGGATAGATTCGATGAGTGTCCGATAAGAGCGTCCATAACTAAAGCAAAAAAGAAATGGGCTTTAGCCGTCTCCGAATGTAGTCCAACTAAAATAGGGAAATATTTGGTCACCCCTCCTGTTTGAACACAAGTTCTGGGTGATTGGTACGTAAAAATACTAATTTTCTATGTGTGCTCGTCTTATAATTTCTTCTTTTGGTTGTTGTGAGTCATGTAGGTTTAGCTCAAAAGATTAGCAGTGGTTTTACATACATACCACACATTCCATACGTATTTACATATCTAAGAACTAAACTTTAATTTTTACATACATGCCTCCTGACCTATGCATGAAAAGATGTATTTCACATTTTAAAAGTTTAAAACAATAGTATTTTTTCGTGATATGAAAGATTTGGGCGGCATAAATGTAAAAAATCAAAGGTTTGTTGTTAGTTATGTAAATGCATTGGAGTTAGGTGGTATCTAAGTATATGCCAGGGGTATCATGTTATAATTAGTATAAACACCTAATCGATATATTTCATTCAATTCTGAGTATATGATAAAAGTTACAACTTTTTTTGGCTTGGGTTCACACTAGATGTTTACATATCTATTTACATATATAATGCCTATACTTTAGTTTGTATATTTATACCTCCCAAATCTTTCATATCAACTTTAATATTTATGTTTATACCACCCAAATCTTTCATATCAAGCCTTCTCTAAAAGTATTTACTGTTTTCTTTTGCATTAATGGACTAGCTTCATTTAGAAATTTGATACATCAACAGAAAGATGGAGATGCATAGCTATATGACAATGAATGCAAGGTTCAAATGGAAGCTTGATTGAGCAGGTAACATTCTCTTCTGCAGTTTTTATTGGTAGTTAGAGGGAAATTTATACACAGCAGCACACAACTCTTATGTAATTACATAATCTCACACGCAAATTTTCATATTTACATAAATAGCACTTTGGTGCTTTAAACCTATGGATGAAAAGGTGTGTATTTCACTTTTAAAAAGTCATGATATTACTATCTTTTATGTGATTAAAGATTTGAGTGTGGTTATGTGTAAATATGAAAGTTTCAGTGGGAGATATGTAAATACATAAGAAATGTGTGCTATGTATGTAAATGCCCATCTTTTGGTCTGTCTATGTGGACTTGTAAATCTGAAACAAGATAATTTGTTTTAGCCTAAGGATGAAAAATCCACTTGTTCTATTTTGTTTATTGTCTATTTACATGCATACCACCCAATTCATACATTTTTACATATCTAACATTTAAACTTTATATTTTTACATTGATGCCGCCTAAATCTTTCATATCACTTAAAAAATATTACTATTTTAACTTTTAAAAGGTGAAATACACCTTTTCATGCATAAGTGAGTCTGCATATTTATGCAAAAATTGAAGTTTAGGTGTTAGATATGTAAATACATAGTTTTTTCTTGGTATTTATGTAAATTTTCTTTTTCTATTTCATTTGTATGTTTCCCAAAATCTACTGATATCATTGAATCCTCTTTTGTAGGGCTGTCAAAACGGCTCGTTGTTCGCAAACAGCTCGTGTTCGGCTCATTCGCTAAGTTAACAAGTTGAACACGAACAACACAAACAAATATTTGTTCGTTCGTGTTCGGCTCGTTTTGGCTCGAAATACTACTAATCAATTATATATATATCTTTAATGGGTAGTATTTAAAAAAAAATTTAATTGACTACAATGCTAGAGAGATTTATAATCAATTAAAAGTATTAATGAAGAATATAGAATAAAAATTATTAAATTACATTCAAATGATGTTTGAAATCTTGCCTCAATCTTTAACATTATATGGCTACGTGATTAGGGTTGTCAAAATGACTATTTGTTCGTGAACGACTCGTGTTCGGCTTGTTAAGCAAACAAGCCGAACACGAACACATTTTTTGAGCTCGAAATATAAACGAGCCGAATACTGGTTTACACCTCTACTCTTTTGTTTTAGGGAGTGTGGATTTGTTTTATAAGAGTTGCCTGCGGATTACTTGTTAAGGGTTTATGATCAAAGCTATCATTAACCAACTGAGCAGAGATCNGCGTTAGTAGAAGTTGCTGAAACATTGAAAAATGACGAAATTGCTTTACAGAGTCCTTCAAATGAAATTGTGGAAGCATTAAATTCGTGTTTTGACTGGGTATGTCCGATTGGAATTCTGGGAATCTGGACTCCGCGGCATCTTTGTGTTACTACGGGGAGTAAACTGTTAAGAGAGATTGCTGAAATATATGGATGTTCATCCATGCAAGAAGATGACACTAANATGTGATATGAAAGATTTCGGTGGTATAAATATATAGAGGATAACGTTTTGATGTTAGATATGTAAATGCGTGGGAATTTAGTGCTATTTATGTAAATGGCCCCAAGAAAAATCGACCCATGATTTTGTCAAGTTGGTAGTATTGGCGTGGATGAGCCTCGAGCTTGGGCGAGCTTAATTGTTGTTCTGCTCAGATGGTTAAGCGAGCGACACGACTACACGCATAAGCATAATTGTTGTTATGTTCATATAGTTGAGCTAGCGACACACCCGTGCGTGTGGGCTTGCACACGCACCCGAGCTTATTTGTGGGTTGCTCTGGTTGTTGTGCGAGGGCGCGTGTGCCTGCGCGCGCACGCCCCTAGTTGTAATAAAATACTTGTTACTTATGTTCTGTAAAGGTTTTACTGGAATTCTTATCGTAGATTTGTAATGTATTTATTACATACATATCACCCAAGTTTTATGAATTTGTGTTTCTAACACAAATTTACTTTTTACAATTATACCACCCAATTTTTTTTTTATCTCGCATAAAAATATCATGTTTATTTATTAAAAAATGAAGTACATATTTTTATGCATAGATATTTTGTATGAATATTTGATGCATAATATAGAGATAATTTAATATATGAATTTGTATTTCTGAGACAATTTTGCTTTTTTACATTTATACCACCCATTTTTCATCTTAGAAAATTTTGCACTAATATAGAGAAATTTATTATCTTAGTTTAGTATGAGTATTTCATGCATATGTTAAGAGTTGTGAGAGATTCAATTGTTTTTCAGGATGAAATTTTGAAAAATAGAAGATCATAGAATTTGATCCAGTAGAAATGATTTTTGAATAATTACATGTTTATCACATAAAATATTGATATTTGCAAATTAGTAACTTCGGTGGTTTTTTTGAACTGCCGAACTATTTATGCATGCAAAGATTAAATTGTTAAGAATTTGATAAAAATGAAAATCTAGCCCGACAAAAAAACTCATTGTTAGCAAACAGCTTGTGTGCGGCTCGTTAAGTAGCTTGTGTTTGGCTCGTTCGTTAAGTGAACGAGCTGAATACGAACAAGTTTTTAAAACTCTAATTATAAATGAGCCGAATAGGAATAGTTCTTTGTTCGCTCGTGTTCGGCTTCTTTTAGCTCGAAATAAAAAAAAAATATAATTATTTATATAATAATATATTACATATATTATTTATATAATAANTTCTAACAGTATTTACTGTTTTCTTTTGCATTATTGGACTAGCTTCATTTAGAAATTTGATACATTCAACAGAAAGATGGAGCTGCATAGCTACATGACAATGAATGCAAGGTTCAAATGGAAGCTTGATTGAGCAGGTAACATTCTCTTCTGCAGTTTTTATTGGTAGTTAGAGGGAAATTTATACACAGCAGCACACAACTCTTATGTAATTACATAATCTCACACGTAAATTTTCATATTTACATAAATAGCATTTTGGTGCTTTAAACCTATGGATGAAAAGGTATGTATTTCACTTTTAAAAAGTCATGATATTACTATCTTTTATGTGATTAAAGATTTGAGTGTGGTTATGTGTAAATATGAAAGTTTCAGTGGGAGATATGTAAATACATAAGAAATGTGTGCTATGTATGTAAATGCCCATCTTTTGGTCTGTCTATGTGGACTTGTAAATCTGAAACAAAATAGTTTGTTTTAGCCTAAGGATGAAAAATCTACTTGTTCTATTTTGTTTATTGTCTATTTACATGCATACCATACATTTTTACATATCTTTACGTTGATGCCGCCCAAATCTTTCATATCACTTAAAAAATATTATTATTTTAACTTTTAAAAGGTGAAATACACCTTTTCATGCATAAGTGAGTCTGCATATTTATGCAAAAATTGAAGTTTAGGTGTTAGATATGTAAATATGTAGTTTTTACTTGGTATATATGTAAATTTTATTTTTCTATTTCATTTGTATGTTTCCCAAAATCTACTGATATCATTGAATCCTCTTTTGTAGGGCTGTCAAAACGGCTCGTTGTTCACGAACAGCTCGTGTTCGGCTCGTTAAGAAGCTCGTGTTCGGCTCGTTCGCTAAGTTAACAAGGCGAACACGAACAACACGAACAAATATTTGTTCGTTCGTGTTCGGCTTGTTTTGGCTCGAAATACTACTAATCNATGGTTATCACTTAATAAGTCAACTTGTGTGCGTTATTTTATATGGTTGCCTTTGCTCCTATCTTTATCACTTAACTCTTATTTATTGGGGACATTTGCATACATACCGCCCAATTCCTATGGATTTACATACCTAACACCTAAATCTTACATTATAAACTATTTTTACTTTTAAAAAGTGAATTACATCTTTTTCCATGTATTGGAAAGGCGGTATATATGTAAAAATTGCAGTTTAGTTATTAGATATGTAAATACATAGGAATTGAGTGCTATGCATGTAAATTTTCCTTTCCTTTTTGTGATGTCTGGTACAATCTTAAGTTCTCAGAAATATTAACAAAAGTAGCAGTTCTAAATAATTCAAAATAAAGCCTTGAATAACAATGTACTGAAAATGATTAGTTTGTTTGAGAGTTTAGCAGATATTATGTATGCTAAATTTCTGTAGGGGCATTTACATGCATGCCACCCAATTCCTATATATTTACATATCTAACAGGCAAACTTTATTTCTTACATTTGTACTACCCAAATCTTTCATATCACATTGAAAATATCATTATTTTAACTTTAAAAAATTAAAACACATCTTTTCATGCATAAATAACGTGGTATATCTGTAAAAATTTAACTTTTAGATGTCAGATATCTAAATACATAGGAAGTAAGCGGCATTTATGTAAATCTTCCATTTCTTTAGTGGTGCTTGTCAACTTTACAGCTTCTAAGTCNTATGTGAGGTGGTATAAATATATAGAAGATAACGTTTCGATGTTAGATATGTAAATGCGTGGGAATTTAGTGCTATTTATGTAAATGGCCCCAAGAAAAATCGAGCCGTGATTTTGTCAAGTTGGTAGTATTGGTGTGGATGAGCCTCGAGCTTGAGCGAGCTTAATTGTTGTTCTGCTCAGATTGTTAAGCGAGCGACACGACCACACACATGAGCATAATTGTTGTTATGTTCATATAGTTGAGCTAGCGACACACCCGTGCTTGCCCGAGCTTATTTGTTGGTTGCTCTGGTTGTTGTTAGAGTGCGCGTGCACGCCCCTAGTTGTAATAAAATACTTGTTACTTATGTTCTGTAAAGGTTTTACTGGAATTCTTATCGTAGATTTGTAATGTATTTATTACATACATATCACCCAATTTTTATGAATTTGTGTTTCTAACACAAATTTACTTTTTACATTTATACCACCCAATTTTTTTTTATCTTGCATAAAAATATCATGTTTATTTATTAAAAAATAAAATACATATTTTCATGCATAGATATTTTGTATGAATATTTGATGCATAATATAGAGATAATTTAGTATATGAATTTGTATTTCTGAGACAATTTTACTTTTTTACATTTATACCACCCATTTTTCATCTTAGAAAAATTTGCAGTAATATAGAGAAATTTATTGTCTTAATTTAGTATGAGTATTTCATGTATATGTTAATAGATAAGAGTTGTGAGAGATTCAATTGTTTTTCAGGATGAAATTTTGAAGAATAGAAGATCATAGGATTTGATCCAGTAGAAATGATTTTTGAATAATTACATTTTTGTCACATAAAATATTGATATTTGCAAATTAGTAACTTCGGTGATTTTTTTGAACTGCCGAACTATTTATGCATGCAAAGATTAAATTGTTAATAATTTGATAAAAATGAAAATATGGCATGACAAAAAAACTCATTGTTCGTAAATAGCTCGTGTGCGGCTCGTTAAGTAGCTTGTGTTTGGCTCATATGTTAAGTATACGACCTGAATACGAACAAGTTTTTGAAGCTCTAATTATAAATGAGCGGAATAGGAATAGTTCATGTTCGCTTGTGTTCGGCTTCTTTTAGCTTGAAATAAAAAAAATATATAATTATTTATATAATAATATATTACATATATTATTTATGTAATAATGTATTATATATATTTATATCTAAGTTTAAATCATAATACATCGTATGGTAATGAAGTTAACGTCTTCTTTTGCATACATTTAGTCCATGTTCGAATTCAACACTTTACATCTATTTTGTCAATTTAATCATAACGAACCAATTTCGAGCCGAACAAGAACACACTGTTCACGGCCGATTTCGAACGCGAGCAGTTTCGAACGAGCCGATCTCGGGTCGGTTACGACCCTAGCTTGAGGTTTTATCATGAATTTTGATATTTGAGTGATAATTTGAAAAATGGATGAAAGGGGTGATTAATTTGTAAATAGCAAATTCCAAGTGTTCTTTATGTAATTGCCCCATACTTTTAGTAACGCATATAGTTGGTTAAAAATGACGTCTTTTTTTGGCAATTGGGAAAATGTTGATTCAATATGATAGCCAAATTGTAGATGATGACTTTAGCGTTGAAAGATTAAAGAAAGTTATCATCAAAAAAGTATTTACGATGTACCTCATTATTCTCATTTGACGAGAAAAGATCAAAGATCGAGTAGTTCGATAGAAATATTGACTTTAATGCCAAGAGTTGATGTTGGTGTTAGTGAAGAGAAAATATTACATTCGGAGAACGTGCCGTGCGAATTCCAATAACATAACCTCCTTTGTGAAGTAGTGGGATTGGGTTTTCACAAATTAAAAAAATATTTTTTCACGTGACCCGTCTCAATGACCGCGTGGTGGTTTTCTGATGTTATTATGGTAGTATTTTAGTGATATTTTAGTGATATAATTGTAATATTCTTGCGATATTTTGGTGGTATTATTGTGATATTTTGATGGTATTCTGGTGCTATTATGATGATATTTTGGTGGTAGCAGAATACCATCAGAAAAACCGTTTGATAGTATTCTTATGATATTATGGTATTATTTTGATGGTATTATGATGATATCATGATAATAATTTGGTGATATTTTGACAGTATTCTTGTGGTATTTATGTGATATTATTGCGTTATTTTTGTGATATTTTGGTATACCAACAGAATACCACCAAAAAAACATCTGGTGGTATTCTGGTGATATGATGGTGATATTTTGGTGGTATTGTGATGGTGTTATGGTGGTAATTTAATGGTATTCTCACAGTATTTTTGTGATATTTTTATAATAGTTTGATGTTATTATGATGCTATTTTGATGATATTTTTATGGTATTTTGGTATACCAACAAAATATCACAAAAATATCATCATAATGTCATAAAAATAACACAAGAATATCATCATAATATCACTAGAATACAACAGTAATATCATAAGGATACCATCAAAATATTAATAGAATATCAGCAAAATATCACAAAAATACCATAATAATACTACTTGAATACCACGATTATATTATTATAATATCACAAGAATTCACTAGTATACTATCATAATACCACTAGAATATCACGATAATATCACCAAAATATCACGAGAATATCACAATCATTGTACTATGAAATCAACATAATATCACAAGACTACCACTATAATAACACTAGAATGTCCTAGCCGTCCTTACCTACTTGTCGCCCTCTCTCTTGTCAATTCCAGCAACTCGCAGCCTTCCCAACCACGCTTACCATCCTCAGTCGCTATCTACTTGTTGTCGAACCGCCCCATACCTATTGTCAGCCATAAATTACAGCCTCAAAACCTCATTAATGTTGCTTTGACCGATCACCACTCTTCTGGATCAAACCCCAGTTTGGGTTTGTGTGTCATGTTTATTTTTATTTTCAATTTAGTGTGTTTTGGTTGTAATAGTCTTTTTGCTCTTCAATAATAATATTTTCTCTTTTATTATTGTTTCGGTTAAATTGGGTATACCATCATAATATCGCAAGAATACCACAAAAATATCGTCAAAATATCACCAAAATACTACAATAATATCACAAAATAGGTTTTTTTCATATTTTTTTAATTCATAAAATTTAAGTCCCTCCACTTTACAAATAACCTTTGTTATTGGTCATCCCCACAATAAAAAAAAAATGACATTTACATACATACCGCCCACTTCTTATGTATTTACGTATCTGCAACCTCAACTTTGCTTTGAACACTTATACCGCCCAAATATTTCATATCACATGAATGATATCACAAAAGACTTTTAAAAAGAGAAATACATATTTTTATGCTTAAGTAAATGGCATATATCTAAAAATTAGAATTTAGGTGTTGGATATGTAAATACGTAATAGTTGAGTGGTATGCATGCAAATCTTCCAAAAAAAAAAACTGACGCTCAAATCGCACTCAGCTCTAACTTTGTTACTGCTGCCATCTTCTTTCTTCTTTCACCTCCGATTTCAGTCCATCTTCCCTAATCCTCATCCCACCAGCCACCAAGCTGTTGCATCAATCACCAGCGCAATCATGATCGGCAGAGGGAAGGAGACGTTGGAACTCTCGGTTCCGGACTCCGCTCTTCTGAAATTCATCTCATCTCATCCTGTCGATGCTTATTGTGTCTATCGCTCTGCTTTGATCCTTCCTAACATTTTAAGGGATTTGGAATGAGCAGCTCTGAGTTCCGTGGAGTGTCAATTCTTTGATGGTAAAATCTGTGCTTAGGTTTATTGGTTTGTGCTATTTTGAGGGGTTTTTGGTTTGGGCTGGTAGGGTTTTGGATTGCGGGGAAGAATTGAGAACTGGGTGGAACAGGTTATGGGTTTGCTGGAAGACTTCTCGCCCNTATATATTTATATCTAAGTTTAAATCATAACACATCGTATGGTAATGAGGTTAATGTTTGCTTTTGCATACATTTAATCCAGGTTTGAATTCAACACTTTACATCTATTTTGTCAATTTAATTATAACGAATCAATTTCGAGCCGAACACGAACACACTGTTCACGGCCGATTTCGAACACGAGCAGTTTCGAACGAGCTGAGGAATTTTGATATTTGAGTGATAATTTGAAAAATGGATGAAAGGGGTGATTAATTTGTAAATAGCAAATTCCAAGTGTTCTTTATGTAATTGCCCCATACTTTTAATAACGCATATGGTTGGTTAAAAATGATGTCTTTATTGGCAATTGGGACAATGTTGATTCAATATGATAGCCAAATTGTAGATGATGACTTTACCGTTGAAAGATTAAAGAAAGTTATCATCAAGAAAGTATTTACGATATACCTCATTATTCTCATTTAATAAGAAAAGATCAAAGATCGAGTAGTTCAAAAGAAATATCGACTTTAATGTCCAGAGTTGATGTTGGTGTTAGTGAGAGAAAATATTACGCTCAACAACTCCAATAACATAATGTCATTTGTGAAGTAGTTGGATTGGGCTTTCACAAATTAAAAAAAATATAAAAAAAGCTATTTTTTCATGTGAACCGTCTCAAAAACCGCGTGGTGGTTTTCTGGTGGTATTTTATTGATATTATGTTGATATTTTGGTGGTATAATTGTAATATTCTTGTGATATTTTGGTGGTATTATTGTGGTATTTTGATGGTATTCTGGTGCTATTATGATGACATTTTGGTGGTAGCAGAATACCACCAGAAAAACCGTTTGATAGTATTCTTGTGATATTATGGTATTATTTTGATGGTATTATGATGATATCATGATAGTAATTTGGTGATATTCTGGCAGTATTCTTGTGGTATTTAGGTGATATTATTGTGTTATTTTTGTGATATTTTGGTATACCAACAGAATACCACCAAAAAAACATCTGGTGGTATTCTGGTGATATTATGGTGATATTTTGGTGGTATTGTGATGGTGTTATGGTGGTAATTTAATGGTATTCTCACAATATTTTGTGATATTTTTATATTATTTTGATGTTATTATGATGCTATTTTGATGATATTTTTGTGATATTTTGGTATACCAACAAAATATCATCATAATGTCATAAAAATAACACAAGAATATCATCATAATATCACTATAATACAACAGTGATATCATAAGGATGTCATCAAAATATTATTAGAATATCACCAAAATATCAACAAAATATCACAAAAATACCATAATAATACTATTTGAATGTCACGATTATATTATCATAATATCACAAGAATATCACTAGTATACTATCATAATACCACTAGAATATCACGATAATATCACCAAAATATCACGAGAATATCACAATCATATTACTATGAAATCAACATAATATCACAAGACTATCACCATAATATCACTAGAATGTCCTAGTCGTCCTTTCCTACTTGTCGTCCTATCTCCTGTCAATTCCAGCAACTCGCAGCCTTCCCAACCACGCTTACCATTCTCAGTCGCTATCTACTTGTTGTCCAACCACGCCAAACCTATTGTCATCCATAAATTACAGCCTCAAAACCCCCTTAATATTGCTTTGACCAATCGCCACTCCTCTCGATTAGAACCCATTTTAGGTTTGTGTGTCATGCTTATTTTTATTTTCAATTTAGTGTGTTTGGTTGTAATAGTCTTTTTGATTTTCAATAATAATATTTTCTCTTTTATTATTGTTTGGGTTAACTTGGGTATACCATCATAATATCGCAAGAATACCACATGAATATCGCCAAAATATCACTATAATACTACAATAATATCACTAAAATACCCATCGAATGTCTTCAGTCTATGTCGCGTGAAAAAATAAGTTTTTTCATATTTTTTTAATTCATAAAATTTCAGTCCCTCCACTTTACAAATAGCCTTTTGTTATTGTTATTGGTCCTCCCCACAATAAAAAAAAATGACATTTACATATATACCGCCTACTTCTTATGTATTTATGTATCTGCAACCTCAACTTTGCTTTGAACACTTATACCGCCCAAATATTTCATATCACATGAATGATATCACAAAAGACTTTTAAAAAGAGAAATACATATTTTTATGCTCAAGTAAATGGCATATATCTAAAATTAGAATTTAGGTGTTGGATATGTAAATACATAATAGTTGAGTGGTATGCATGCAAATCTTCCAAAAAAAAAACTGCCACCAGTGAGCCTTTCCTCTTTGACGCGCAAATCGCACTTAGCTCTAACTTTCTCACTGCTGCCATCTTCTTTCTTCTTCCACCTCCGATTTCAGTCCATCTTCCCTAATCCTCATCCCACCAGCCACCAAGCTGTTTCATCAATCACCAGCGCAACCATGATTGGCAGAGGGAAGGAGACGTTGGAACTCTCGGTTCCGGACTCCACTCTTTTGAAATTCATCTCATCTCATCCTGTCGATGCTTATTGTGTCTATCGCTCTGCTTTGATCCTTCCTAACATTTNTTATCACATAAAAATTATCACCTTTTTTTACTCTTAAAAACTGAAATACACTTTTTCATGCATAGGTAAGGTGGCATCTATGTAAAAATTGAAGTTTACGTGTTAGACATGTAAATATATAAGAATTGAGTGGTTTTTATGCAAATCTTCAATGTACACACACATTATAATCTAGAGATTTGACTCATATTATAATATTGAGATTTGAATTTTGATTTCATCTTAGAAGCCCTTATTTTTCCCTCCTTTCCCCCATCCTCTCTTACTCTGTGACCCTCTCTTCAGGGATAGATTTTGAGTTATTTCTTTTTTGCTTCAGCCACTTCACATGAATCATAGTCTCATTTTTGTCATCATTATTTAATTATGTGTTATCAAATGGTTTTATATATTTAATTTTTAATGCTTAATGTCTGCCACATTTGATTCTGGAAATACTTCAGGGCCAACATGATGAACATAAGAAAGTGCGGACCTGTGGCAAGGAGTGAAAGTCCTCTGTCACTGGGCTATGCCTTCTTGACTTTTATTTACATACATGACATACAATTCTAATGTATTTATATATCTCATGCCTAAACTTTCATATACACACACATGGCACTCAAACTTTAATACCACTTCTTAAATGTGAAATATGTTTTTTCATGTATACATTTAAAGAACCGAAGTATTATGTCTGTAAACATGGAAGTATAGAAATTTAGGTGTGAGATATGCAAATATGTAAGAATTGTGTGCTAGGTATGTAAATCTCTCATATTTATGTGGTATAAACAGCAATGCTCCTAGTGCCACTTGGGCTTCATGCTTTAGTGAAGCTAGCACTCGTTGGGGTCTAGTGGTAGTAGGATGGTTTAGTTCGGTCCAACATGCTATTCAATGTGTGAGGTTTGAGTTGACTACGATTAACTTTTAGATTGGTTTTGAGTTGAAAACTTTACCCCGGTTTTGAAAAATATTACTATATTAGTTCACATTCGTCGTTTGGAAAAATATTTTTAATCATGCATTTATGTATCCTATTTGTATTATGTTTCTCATTTATATTTGTTCATTAATTTGTTATACCGGTTATTTGGGCCAACTTCAGATTAGGTCGGGTCAAATATTGGTCGGACCAAAACCTAATCCGTTAACTTGAGTCGAATTCTCAATAATCTATTTTATGTTGTAGTTTTTCTTCTTTCCTTTTGCGATTTATAACAATTTCCCATTTTTTTTCTTGTGGAACACCCTTATTCAGCAATATGAAATTGTCGAAGGTTTCGTGGAAGTTGAAGATGTCAAAAATGAAGCCAGGGAAAAAGCCCCACAGAGGATAATACTCTTAAAGGTTTTAACAAAAGCACTGTTTTGAAATAGAGCTTTTTATATCTTTCTCTTAAATGTTGTTTCCTTTCTTGATTAATTTTATATAGAAAGGAGTGCCTGGTTTTTGGCTCACTGCTATGAAAAATANCCCCACAGAGGATAATACTCTTAAAGGTTTTAACAAAAGCACTGTTTTGAAATAGAGCTTTTTTATCTCTCTCTTAATTGTTGTTTCCTTTCTTGATTAATTTTATATAGAAAGGAGTGCCTGGTTTTTGGCTCACTGCTATGAAAAATAATGAGCTGCTGGCCAAGGTGGTAAGCAAAACTACTATACTGCTTCCTCTTCCGTAATTGATAATAAAATGTAATTTTTTATTGCATTAGATTCAAAAGAGAGATGAAGGAGCTCTAGATTATCTCAAAGATATTAAATGGTGTAAAATTGGTGAACCAAATGGCTTCAAAATTGACTTCTACCTTGACACCAATCCTTATTTTAAGAATTCAATCATAACTAAAACAAACTTGTTGATTAATGTGGATGGGCCCATTCTATCGAAAGCAATCTAGTTAAGTTTTTTGGAAAATTTACTTGCATACCACACAATTAAGGGTGTGAACGAGCTGAACACGAGCGACCCCGGCTCAGCTTGTGTTCTGTTCGTTAAAAAATATCATTGTTCGTGTTCTGCTCGTTTATATTCGAACACAAAATATTTCTTCGTGTTCGGCTCGTTTGCTTAGTGAGCAGAACTTGAGATTTTCGCTAACAAAGAGCAATTTTGAGAACTCTAGTCACACATGCAACCCTTAGAGGTGTAAACAACCTGAGCTTTGAGCAAACCGAGGCTCGGCTTGTCAAAAAACATCATTGTTTGTGTTTGAATCGTTTATATATCGAGCTAAAAAAAATTGTTTGTGTTTGACTCGTTTGTTTATCGAGCTGAACACGAGTTGTTCACGACCAATGAGTCATTTTGACAACCCAGCCGTAGGATCTCAGTGATAGGGCGAGATTTAAATCTTATTATTTATATTAAAATATTCATTTAATATAGAATTTAATATGTATTTTTTCTATTTTTAATTAATAATTTTAATTGATTATAAATCTTTGTAGCCTATTAGTGAATTAAATTTTATAAAAATAATACTCATTAATTATATATAGTTATAATTTAATTATTTCGAGTCAAANTATTTTCTATTACTTAAGTGTTTGTTTGGTTGAAAGATTTCGTCAAGCTTTAGGCTATGTCTAGCCTAAAATAAATTTTGAGCCACATAAATTATACCATCTTCTTAAATTTAAGTTAAAACAAATTATCCTGCTTTGTANATTTTCTATTACTTAAGTGGTTGTTTGGTTGAAAGATTTTGTCATGCTTTAGGCTATGTCTAGCCTCAAATAAATTTTGAGCCACATAAATTATACCATCTTCTTAAATTTAAGTTAAAACAAATTATCCTGCTTTGTAAATTTTAAATATGTTATGTTTCCTTTCTTTTAATATTCTTTTTATATAAATCATTGCACTTCTATGTAATGTCAGCAGAAATTGCTTCCGTTCTATATTCTTTACAAATAATATGTATAATTAAATATAAAATATCAACGTGCTCCACCTTTAAATGTTCCCAATTCTTATGTATTTACATATCTAACACCTTTTTACATTTCTACCTCACAAATCTTCCATATCACATAAAAAAATATCACCTTTTTTTACTCTTAAAAACTGAAATACACCTTTTCATGCATAGGTAAGGTCGCATCTATGTAAAAATTGAAGTTTACATGTTAGACATGTAAATACATAAGAATTGAGTGGTTTTTATGCAAATCTTCAATGTACACACACGTTATAATCTAGAGATTTGACTCATATTATAATATTGAGATTTGAATTTTGATTTCATCTTAGAAGCCCTTATTTTTCCCTCCTTTCCCCCATCCTCTCTTACTCTGTGACCTTCTCTTCAGGGATAGATTTTGAGTTATTTCTTTTTTGCTTCAGCCACTTCACATGAATCATGGTCTCATTTTTGTCATCATTATTCAATTATGTGTTATCAAATGGTTTTATGTATTTAATTTTTAATGCTTAATGTCTGCCATATTTGATTCTGGAAATACTTCAGGGCCAACATGATGAACATAAGAAAGTGCAGACCTGTGGCAAGGAGTGAAAGTCCTCTATCACTGGGCTATGCCTTCTTGACTTTTATTTACATACATGACATACAATTCTAATGTATTTATATATCTCATGCCTAAACTTTCATATACACACACATAGCACTCAAACTTTAATACCACTTCTTAAATGTGAAATTTTTTTTTTCATGTATACATTTAAAGAACCAAAGTATTATGTATGTAAACATGGAAGTATAGAAATTTAGGTGTGAGATATGCAAATATGCAAGAATTGTGTGCTAGGTATGTAAATCTCTCATATTTATATGGTATATACAGCAATGCTCCTAGTGCCACTTGGGCTTCATGCGTTAGTGAAGCTAGCACTCGTTGGGGTCTTGTGGTAGTAGGATGGTTTAGTTCGGTCCAACATGCTATTCAATGTGTGAGGTTTGAGTTAACTACGATTAACTTTTAGATTGGTTTTGAGTTGAAAATTTTACCTATTTAATTTTCAGGCCGGTTTTGAAAAATATTACTATATTAGTTCACATTTGTCGTTTGGAAAAATATTTTTTATCATGCATTTATGTATCCTATTTGTATTATGTTTCTCATCTATATTTATTTATTAATTTGTTATACCGGTTATTTGGGCCAAGTTCGGATTATTCGTGTTAAAGGCAAGTCAGATCTTTCAACCCATTTAATAAACGGGTTTGAATTATTGGTCGGACCAGAACCTAATCCGTTAACTTGAGTCGACATCTCAATAATCTATTTTATGTTGTAGTTTTTCTTCTTTCCTTTTGCGATTCATAACAATTTTCCATTTTTTATCTTGTGGAACACACTTATTCAGCAATATGAAATTGTCGAAGGTTTCATGGAAGTTGAAGATGTCAAAAATGAAGCCAGGGAAAAAGCCCCACAGAGGATAATACTCTTGAAGGTTTTAACAAAAGCACTGTTTTGAAATAGAGCTTTTTATATCTTCCTCTTAATTGTTGTTTCCTTTCTTGATTAATTTTATATAGAAAGGAGTGCCTGGTTTTTGGCTCACTGCTATGAAAAATAATGAGCTGCTGGCCAAGGTGGTAAGCAAAACTGCTATACTGCTTCCTCTTCCGTAATTGATAATAAAATGTAATTGTTTATTGCATTAGATTCAAAAGAGAGATGAAGGAGCTCTAGATTATCTCAAAGATATTAAATGGTGTAAAATTGATGAACCAAATGGCTTCAAAATTGACTTCTACTTTGACACCAATCCTTATTTTAAGAATTCAATCATAACTAAAACAAACCTGTTGATTAATGTGGATGAGCCCATTCTATCGAAAGCAATCTAGTTTAGTTTTTTGGAAAATTTACTTGCATACCACAATTAGGGTTGTGAACGAGCTGAACACGAGCGACCCCGGCTCAGCTTGTGTTCAGTTCGTTAAAAAATATCATTGTTTGTGTTCTGCTCGTTTATATTCGAACACAAAATATTTCTTCGTGTTCGGCTCGTTTTCTTAGTGAGCCGAACTTGAGATTTTCGCTAACAAAGAGCAATTTTGAGAACTCTAGTCACACATGCAACCTTTAGAGGTGTAAACAACCCGAGCTTGAGCAAACCGAGGCTCGGTTTTTTAAAAAATATCATTGTTCGTGTTTGACTCGTTTATATATTGAGCTCAAAAAATTTGTTTGTGTTTGGCCGTTTGCTTATCGAGCTGAACACGAGTTGCTCACGACCAATGAGTCATTTTGACAACCCTAGTCACACAGCCGTAGGATCTTAGTGGTAGGGCGAGATTTAAATCTTATTATTTATATTAAAATATTCATTTAAATAGAATTTAATATGTATTTTTTCTATTTTTAATTAATAATTTTAATTGATTATAAATCTTCGTAGCCTTGTAGTGAATTAAATTTTATAAAAATAATACTCATTAATTATATATAGTTATAATTTAATTATTTCGAGTCAAAACGAGGCCATACAAATGAACACGAACGAATAGAACTTTGTTCATGTTCTGCTCGCTTATATATCGAGCACAAAAAAGTTGTTCGTATTCAGCTCGTTTGCTTAACGAATGAATCGAACACGAGTTGTTCAACGAACCGTTTTGACACCTCTGCAAACAATGCTTATGTATTTACATATCTAACAACCATAGTTTGATATTTAGACTTATTACACTTTGGTGACATATACTTATGCATGAAAAGCTGTGTTTCACTTAAAAGAGTTAGTGTTGGGGGCATTTTTTCTGNGCGAATGAATCGTACATGATCTACTTAATAAATCGAACACGAGTTGTTCACGATCAACGAACCGTTTTGACACCTCTACAAACAATGCTTATGTATTTACATATCTAACAACCATAGTTTGATATTTACACTTATTAGACCTTGGTGACATATACTTATGCATGAAAAGCTGTGTTTCACTTAAAAGAGTTAGTGTTGGGGGCATTTTTTCTGTGATGTGAAAGATTTGAGTGGTATGCATTTATTTATGAATGTTTAGGTGTTAGATATGTAAATACATA
>JXCR01133101.1:91561-119472 GCA_002079205.1 Phalaenopsis hybrid cultivar
TTTATTAATAATATTAATTTTTGACGTAAAATTTCTAATAATATTAAATTAATTACTTTTAGGTATTATAATAAAATTTAAAGTTAAAAATATTTTATAATGAAATTTACAATATTAGGTTATTTAAAATTTATGTTATTTATTTAGTTAAAAATAATAAAATTGTGCTAATTGAATGAGAAACAATATTAAATTATTTAAAAATTATTGAAAGCGACCTTCAACATCGCACAAGATTCGACTTTTAATATGAATTGGACTGTTACTGAGAGTGGACACATGGGTCTTAAATTTCATTAGAGACTTACTTAGAATGAATCACCACTTAAAATGCAAGAAAGTACTCTAAATTTTTCGTCAACTGATGAAGAGGTAGAAGATGAGTATAAACAGGAACGTGGACTACGAGATTGACCAAAATATTTTACAGGATCAAGCATTAATCAACTATAAGATATATATATTTTTTTCATTTTTATCGTTCTGACAATCATTTTAATGATGTATGAAAGTATTTCAATAAATGTATTATTTGAATGAGATTATTTTGAATGTTGAAGCTTAGTAAATTATTTAATTCTTATTTCAATTATTTTAATTTTAATAATATTTAAATAACTTAATATTATATTTCTTTCAACCAGCTCAATTCTATTATTTTAAATTAAAAAATAATATACATTTTAAATAACAATATTATAAATTTCAGAATAAAATTTTTTTGACTTTCAAATTTATTATAATATCTAAAAACAATCAATTTAATATTACTTGAACTTAATGTTAAAATTTAATATTATTAATAAAAAAATTTAATTATTATTAGATTTTTTATGTTAAAAATTAATACTATTAATTAGTTTAAAAGTTTAAATTAATATTAATTAATATTTTTTATTATATAACACTTAAACAAAAAAATCATATTATTTATTAGTCTAAAATTTTAAAAATAAATATTAATTTAATTTTTTTAAAGTTAATTGCAAAAAAAATTGCTTTTTTAAAAATTATTATGTATTCACATTGCACTTTGTTATATAAATCATTAAAATATAATTATCAAATTAACCTTTTTGTGTTCATATATAAATCATAATTTTTTTGTGATATGTATTGTACATTGCACTTATAGTTAAATAATCACATAAATAAAAAAGCAGCTCTTTTAGCTAATTTACTCAGAAAAGTAGTCTGCAATGTCCTTTATTTTGGTATTCGCGCACTCTGAAAGCCCAAAGTCCGTCCCGCCAGTTCTCCCTCCCTCCCCTCTCTCTCTCTCTACCTCACCACAGTGGAACAGAGAAACCCTAGGAGCTCTGAGAAGAGGCTCGCAGCCTCTCGATCCGTGCTGCATCCGTTCTGTTTGGTTTCTCGTCTGGTGTTGGTGTTTGAAAACCCNTCCCTCTCTCTTTCTCTCTCTCTACCTCACCACAGTGGAACAGAGAAACCCTAGGAGCTTGAGAAGGGGAGCTCGCAGCCTCTCGATCCGTGCTGCATCCGTTCTGTTTGGTTTCTCGTCTGGTGTTGGTGTTTGAAAACCCTTTGGTATACTTTTGACGACGGCACCAGCTTGAATCTCCGTTCAGGTTTCGTTACTCTGACTCATTCTTATGCAAAATCAGAGCAATAAACAATCGACAATATGCGTAGAGACATCAAGTTTGGGGAAACAGAAAGAATGTATGATCAATCGACCCGGAATTTCACCATTTATGACTAGTAAAGTTTACCACTATGCATCCGCTATAAAAATTTGTTTTTTTTTTCCTTTGTTTCTTGTACTTTCCAAAAGTTCATTTTGTTTTATAACCTTCCTTCCAATTAAAACATATAAATAGAAGTCCTTACAAAATGATTACCACAGTAAATGTGAAGTAAAAATGCTTCAATTTCTCTCTTTCTCTCACACTGACACACACACATACACTTTCTCTCTCTCTTTCACACTCTCTCTGTATATATATTTTATCGATTTGCTCCTTGGTCTTAATCATCCCAAAATGCATTTTTTTGGTTTTTTCCATTACATATTATTATGATTTTTCGATGCGTAAACAATCAATTAGACTATTAGTCTATTAATCTACCGAATGCTTCNTGTTTACTCACCATGAAATCAAGGTTAATACTAAAAAAATCAAAGCCCTCAAGGAGTTAATATCTTTTAGAAATACAAAAGAGCTGCGAGAGTAAATGAAAGGATCACTGCTCTATCTCACTTTCTGACAAGATCAAGAGATATATATGACAACAATCGACAACTATCCTAATTTTGTGCTTGGGGCACATACCGGATGGTATAGACAGATGTTCTAGGCTACAAGAAGCTGTAAATAGTTCTGTAACATTCAAGCGGACACTGACACATATGACATACAAAAATGATGCCAACATTGACCTAGGTTTAAAACTTTTAAGTAAATAAATGCTTAATTTAAAAGAGGATGGAAGGAGAATTTACTGAGAGGAGAGGTGGCAAACCAAAGAAGGAAAAAGAGGAAGAACCCTTTGGAATCCCTTCTCCGTTCTCCCTCGGACAGTGGGAACAGTGCCAAGTTCAGTATTGGAGACTCCCATTTATAGGTGGGGAAGGCATTGGTAAAGCCACCCAGAGTCGTCCGATAAGGTGGTAAGTTGATGATAACAACCAGTCTTGTTGTTATTGAGCCACGAATCGCCGCCGGCGAAAGGGTGTGTCAATTCAAGGCTTGATCTGTGAACGAATGCCACAAATCATTGACATGTGAAGTCGGTTTGCCTAAGCATGGTCACGCCCAAGCCTGACATGACCACGTTGAGATACTTTGAGGCCTGGTCACGCCTAAGGCAGGCTGTAACCACGTCGAGGTATTTTGGGTTGAGGTCATGCCCAGGTCTGACGTGGTCACACAGGCCAAAAAAAGTACAGGTTCCCTTTTGACCACAAGGGGTGATGTCCGTGCAAGTCCTATGTGACAAAAAATTAGGTCAGAAACATGCGCTTGCGGCCTTTGACCTGATTGAACCCGCACCACATCTTTCACTCATGACAAGCTAGGATATTTTCCTCCCACGCATTCAACAGTCTCTGTCACCACCTATCAGCCATCGTCGTCCGCCACTGACCAACTAAAAAGTTTCTTTTTTTTTTCTCACTATTTTGATTGATTTTGGATAATAAGAACTAATATGCTAAAAAATAGGGGGCAATTGATGGGTCGTCTTTTAAATTTATTATTTGACATGAATTATGATGCATTTGACATAGATCTCGAGACATTTTTTGAGCAGAAATTGTTCCGATTTTAAAAATCATCGAGAGCTTCGATTTCAACAAACTTGGTATACTTTCGTCAAAGTAACGACACATATTGCAGAATAATGAAGTTCTTTATTAAATGATGAAAACTCATGCATTCAGAGTAATAGAGTGTTCTAAATGCTATGCAACGAGCCAACGACATACCTCGAACATGCTGTATTAAAGACCGGACGATGACTCCCAGTTGTAATTGCTCTTGAGGATTCTATTGAAAATATATCGAATCTTTCTGTATATTGTAAACATGATAAACATTATATTTAGTGAATATTGTAACCATTTTTTCAGTTGCAAGCAAGGATTTGTCTATCTATCTACAAACTTATAGTGAATCATTCTGACTGGATTAGTCTCTTGGTTTTCTTCATCACGTAAAAATTATTGATATCTTCTTCTGTTGTCTTTTTTTATTTACATTTCGTACTACACTTAAGACATTAAATTATTACTCAACTACCGTAAATTTTCTGACATGTAGCAAAAATAATAAAATTACATGCATTTTATTTTACAAGATAATCAAATCTCAATGTATCAAGGTTGTATTATTTTTATTTGACCATGCATNTCAGTTGCAAGACAAGGATTTGTCTATCTACCTACAAACTTATAGTGAATCATTTTGACTGGATTAGTCCCTTGGTTTTCTCCCTCACGTAAAAATTATTGATCTCTCTTTATGTTTTCTTTTTATTATCTGTGTGCATTTGATTTCGTACAACATTTAAGACATTAAATTATTGCTCAACTACTATGAATTTTCAGACATGTAATAAAAATAATAAAATTAAAATAGTTAACATGCATTTTATTTTACAAGATAATCAAATCTCAATATATCAAGGTTGTATTATTTATGTACTCTATCAAAAGAAAGTTAATTTTACTTTATTTATTTTAGAGACAGTTACATCATAATACTATTTATTTTTGGAAAGATTTACATATATATCACTTACAACTATGTATTTACATATTTAACACCTAAATTTAAATTTTTACAAATGTGCCACATTATTTGTATATAAAAGTTATATTTAATAATTCAAAAAATTAAAATAATGATATTTTGAATGTGTCGGGAGGTATTTATTTTTCAGCAGACAAAAATACACAAAAAATTGTAGATCGCATGAGTCTCACGTGATCTCTTTAGGTTCGCGGTATAAATTGTCGCCGAGGCAAAATGCAGCCTGATGAGCTGCTGAAGATGGATGGAGGCAGCATCCCAAATTCACTACTGGCTGCCGTATTCTGATCTGCTGTGTTGGAATTTCAGAAGTTCAGAAATTCTCTACTGGAGAACGAGGGAGGGAGAGCAAGGGAAGGGGGCGGAGGAAGACGACTGTTAGGGGGGAATGAAGACAGCAGACGTGAACGGCGGTGGCTGCACCGGCGGGGAAAAGATCAGCAGCGGCTCCGGCAATGGTGATAGAGGACGGGCGAAGAAAGGGGGTTGGGGAAGGGTGNGTACTGGTTGCCGTATTCTGATCTGCTGTGTTGGAATCTGAGAAGTCAAGAAATTCTCTACTGGAGAACGAGGGAGAGAGAGCAAGGGAAGGGAGGGCGGAGGAAGACGACTGTTAGGGGGGAATGAAGACGGCAGACGTGAACGACGGAGGCTGCACCGGTGGGGAAAAGATCAGCAGCGGCTCCGGCAATGGTGATAGAGGACGGGNAACATGTTACTACATTGTAAGAATGATTTGAGTAGTACAATTTTTTAAGAGCATATGTTATAGAGTTCATGACATGCCAAATATTCATAGATTTAATTCCTTTATAGTGACATAAATATAATCAAATTTACTTCATTAATATTAAATCTAGAACAATCACCTAAAATAAAGAAAGTGCAATCCAATTACGTTTTGCTAACTAAGAAAGAAGATGAAAATTTATGTTTTTTTCTTATATTATGGTTGTATTGAATTATATCAAAATTTATCACTTGTGTTATAACTTTTTGACTATATTCATTTATATTAATTTTTTTTATCATCATATCAAATTTTTTAATTGTTGTATCATACCTATTATGATTGTGTTCATTTTATAACAATTTTATTTTAATGAATTATTGATATCCTTTTGTGTTGTAGCCTTTATAATATGATTATCTAATACATTTTTTAGTAGAATCCACAGTCAAATTATGATTAAGCAAAATTTGAATGATGATCAAATACTATAGGAACAAAGGTAGCATTTTTTTGAGCCAATATCAAACTTATTTGATCCACATGTCATTCAAGATTGACTAATAATTACAATCCATGCAGAACCATCTTTAAATTGTGATCATTATGATTTTTGAAATCTAGACTTTGAATGATCACTTGAATAAAGTTTGGTCTTATCAAAATTTTATTCGATTATATTATACTATTTTTTCAAATTAATATTGGCTGCAATTAAGGGTGTGTTTGGGGCAGCTTGTGCGTTTCAGGATAATGACTGTGTAGGTCAACCCGCGACCTGCGTTTATCGTGAAAATGAAACAACATTTTCAGATAAATAGGCAAAACACATGATCCAAACGGTACCGCGGCATTTTCAGAAACACTCGTGCAATTAAATGAGGGGTATTTTGCAATCAAGTAAATTTATGCACATGTTTACACTTAAAAATGAAACATCAACATAAATAGTTGAATAAGTCATTTAAACACACATGTTTAGGTGCATTTAAATACATGTCACATAGTTCTTATGTATTTATATTTGTAATATTTAAAGTTTAATTTTTTTATATTCATAATACTCAAATTTTAATATAACATAAAATATCAATTTGCTAAATTTCAGAAGTCAATTGTATATCTAATTGTTTAGCCCAATGGAGGCAGATTAAGCATTAATTTTAAAAGAGGCAAAAACGTTAATAATTTTTGCGATTTATAAAATGCAAAAAATATTTAATTAATATTTATTTTTATAATTTTAAACTAATAAACAATATGAATTTTTCGTTTAACCGTTATATAATAAAAAGAATTAATTCATATTGATTTTTTAACTTTTAAACTAATTAATAATATTAATTTTTGATGTAAAATTTCAAATAGTTATTTTATTAATAATATTTATTTTTGATGTAAAATTTTTAATAATATTAAATGAATTGCTTTTAGATATTATAATAAAATTTAAAGTTAAAAATATTTTATAATGAAATTTATAATATTAGGTTATTTTGAATTTATATTATTTATTTAGTTTAAAATAATATAATTGTGTTAATTGAATGAAAAACAATATTAAGTTATTTAAAAATTATTGAAAGTGACTTTCTTCATCACACAAGATTCAACTTTTAATCTGAATTGGACTGCTACCGAGAGTGGACACATGGGTCTTAAATTTCATTAGAGACTTACTTAGAATGGATCACCACTTCAAATGCAAGAAAGTACTCTAAATTTGTCGTCAACTGGTGAAGAGGTAGAAGATGAGTATAAAGAGGAACATGAACTACGAGATTGATCAAAATATTTTACAGGATTAAGCATTATTCAACCCTATCGTAGAAGATAGATATTTTTTTTTTCATTTTTATCGTTCTGACAATTATTTTAATGAAGTATGAATGTATTTCGATGAATGTATTATTCGAACCAGCTTATTTTGAATGTTGAAGCTTAGTAAATTATTTAATTCTTATTTCAATTATTTTAATTTCAATAATATTTAAATAACTTAATATTATATTTCTTTCAACTAACTCAATTCTATTATTTTAAATTAAAAAATAATATAAATTTTAAATAACAGTATTATAAATTTTAGAATAAAATTTTTTTGACTTTCAAATTTATTATAATATCTAAAAATAATCAATTTATCATTATTAGAATTTCATGCTATAAATTTATATTATTAATAAAAAATAATTAATCATTATTAGATTTTTTATGTTAAAAATTAATATTATTAATTAGTTTAAAAGTTAAAATTAATATTAATTATTATTTTTTATTATATAACACTTAAACAAAAACTTCATATTATTTATTAGCCTAAAATTTTAAAAATAAATATTAATTAAAATTTTTTTAAGTTAATTGCAAAAAAAATTCCTTTTTTAAAAATTATTATGTATTCACATTGCACTTAGTTATATAAATCATAAATATAATTATCAAATTACCTTTTTTTGTGTTCACATATAAATCATAATTTTTTTGTGATATGTATTGACATTGCACTTATAATTAAATAATCACATAAATAAAAAGCAACTCTTTTAGATAATTTACTCGGAAAAGTAGTCTGCAAAGTCCTTTATTTTGGTATTCGCGCACTCTGAAAGCCCAAAGTCCGTCCCGCCAGTTCTCCCTCCCTCACTCTCTCTCTCTCTCTCTCTACCTCACCACAGTGGAACAGAGAAACCCTAGGAGCTGAGAAGAGTAGCTCGCAGCCTCTCGATCCGTGCTGCATCCGTTCTGTTTGATGTGTTTGAAAACCCTTGGTATCCTTTTGACGACGGCACCAGCGAGAATCTCCGTTCAGGTTTCGTTACTTTGACTCATTCTTATGCAAAATCAGAGCAATAAACAATCGACAATATGCGTAGAGACATCAAGTTTGGGGAAACAGAAAGAATGTATGATCAATCGACCCGGAATTTCACCATTAATGGCTAGTAAAGTTTACCACTATGCATCCGCTATAAAAATTTGTTTTTTTTTCCCTTTGTTTCTTGTACTTTCCAAAAGTTCACTTTGTTTGATAACCTTCCTTCCAATTAAAACATATAAATAGAAGTCCTTACAAAATGATTACGACAGTAAATGTGAAGTAAAAATGCTTCAATTTCTCTCTCTCTCACACTGACACACACACGTTCTCTCTCTCTCACACACACACTCTCTCTCTTTATATATATTTTATCAATTTGCTCCTTGGTCTTAATCATCCCAAAATGCATTTTTTTGGTTTTTCCATAACATATTATTATGGTTTTTCGATGCGTAAACAATCAATTAGACTATTAGTCTATTAATCTACCAAATGCTTCATCGCAGGAATCCTTTTTTTTTGTTGTTGGTTGATTTCGTTTTGAAACGGAAAATGCTTCCCTGAAACTTGATTCATTTTGGATGTTTTGCTATCAATTTGTTGCATAATGCTAAAGTCTCAGTAGTCCTTGATTTTTGAAACATCGTTTGTTTATTATATAGGCATACCATAGCAGAAACTGGAAAGCTGTCACCCATATTTGCTTAGCTGCATGGATAGTGTAGACCCTCACAATGAAGCTCCTTGCAATCTTACATTAAGGGATATCACCAACACTGAGCAAGCTCTGTCTGTTATTAATGATGCGAGTGATAGAAAACGCAAAAGGCCTCTCTACCAAAGTCAGAACATTTATGATAAGGACAATGCTGAAATTTTTCAGCCGCCAAAAGCTTACGAAGCTTGCAGGAATGTTAAGGGAAAAGCTCCTTTTTCAAATGCGGAAAAATATGCTTCAAAGTCTATTAAAGAAAATGTTGAATCACAGAGAGAAAGGCCACCACTTGAGAAGTTATGCTTAAGAGGTGCTTCTTCTGCTCAAATAACCAGATTGAATAGTGAAGTAGATGATTCATCTATAGGTCCTGTGGCAAGCTCTAGCAATGAAGATGAAGATCTATCAACAGAGTCTGATGAGCCAAAACAAACATTTGGATTGGATGAACAGTTATTGAGAAATCCTGTTTATCCAATCAAGGATCATGAAATGCCTACATTTTCAGATCGTACAAGCTTGGATTCGTCATTTTTGAGCCAACAAAAAGCTGATTTTAGGGAGACATTAGCTTATGAAAGGTTCCAAAATATAAGCCTGTGTGGTAGTTGCCCATGTTTTTCATGTATCAATGGTAGGCCACAAGTGGCATGGTTTATTTTTCTTTTTATGCGCTACTTGTGTATCTATTGCTCAAATAATTATTTTCCTGCTCATTATTAAGAAACTTTGTCTTTCTTAATTTGACATGCACGGGTGTATATTGCAATTTATGGTGTTGTTTTACTTTGTACCTGTTTTTAACTTATTTTTTTAATGGTCAGCTGCTTATATGTGGTCAGATCTTGTCTACCAGGATACAAGAGGGCGATTGAGTGGTAACTCTTTGTAATTTTTCTTTGAACAGAAAGCTTACTTCTCATAAATTAGTATTATTGTTACTCTATTGGGATAGATTTCTTTTCTTGTTTAGATTGTTACTGTGTCCTCCCTCTGTCTAAATGTGTAATTATTTTTTTAGCACTTAAATCTAGCAGAAGGCATGCTAGAATACTAGAAGGGAAAATTCTTAGACATGAGAAAGCTGGTGAAACCTCTCAATCTCAACTTAAGAGAGCAAAATCCACAGAATCTGATCTATTGCAACACTGGACATCACTCGTCCGCCATACTGAAGATAGTCTTCAACGTGAAATTGTGCAAGCTGTGAGTTAAACCATTTGACTATTGTATCTTTATTATCTTTTGTTGTATTGTTGCAAAGCTGTTATGCATTGTTATAATTAATATAATTTTTTGGCGCACTTTGGAAAAACCATTATTCTGAATTCGTTCGCTCATAAAAAGAGCAAAAGTCACAACACATGAACTGGAATTAAACCAAATTTACTCTGCTTTCATTCAGATTTTAGGAATTGATTGTGAAGGAAAAAAATGTGGGAGGGAATATTTGCTTAATTCTTATTACCAATTTTCAATCATAAAGCTATATATAGGGAAACTGGTTTCTCCTAATTTACAATCATGCCAAGTATATCCATCTGAAATATGGAAACGAAATAATTCTAAAATAAACTTAAATAAGAAGAGAATAAAAACTAATCAAGGAGTGTCCCAAATTCTCTCCAATTAATCCATATATCACTTCTTGGGTGGTCTGCTTGGGCCTATCATGAAATGGATACTCATAGATTTTCACACTCCCCTCAAGCTGGGTCGTAGATTTTGTAGAGATCAAGCTCTGTATTAAACTTTAAAAAGTTGTTCAAAGGAAGATCTTTGGTGAAGACATCAATAATTTGTTGGTGTGTTAGGATATATTATAGTCGTATAATTCTACCATTAACTTTTTAGAGATAAAATGTCTATCAATTTTAATATGTTTTATTCTGTCATGATGCACAGCGTTCTTGGCAATATTTATAATTGCTTAACTCTCACAAAATATTTTTATAGGCCTATTAGAGGTACACCCCGACTCCCTCAACAATTTTTGAATCTAAATCCTTTCATAGATTNGACAAAATTTTTCATAAACTTTTTTTTTAAAATAAATGACCTTTTTTGCAAGCATATTTTAAAATAAATCAAGATTGTCTTTTTATGACTAAATAAATTTAAAGTTTTTAAGAATTAATTTCATCTTTATTGGATTTATTGTCATAGTTAAACTTTCATATTAATATATTAATTTCCATTTTCACAATATTAGAATATCATGATGGTTAAGAAAATAATTTTAAATTAAAAATACAATAAAAAAGTTTTCTACGCAAGCATGTATTAGTCCATCAAAATAATTTTGCAACTTATTCTTTGATAACTATGGGAGTAAAATGCAATTACAAGATTCTAATTTTTGCCGACGCTTAGCATGTGAACAAGCCTTATGCTTTTCCAGAGGGGTTCTGTTTTCACATCTTCCAACGAAATAAATAAGTAATTGACAGAACATATTTTGAGTGGTTCTTCGAATCTAATGCATTGAATTTCCTTAGCAAGGTACTTTTAGTCAATGAGAATTATTATTCTGTGATCAATACTTCGTACCTGCATAGTTGTTGCCATTTTTGAGAAGTCCTAGACACTGATCCGAATCCGAATATATATAANCTATGAATCCCCAACCATTCTAATCGAGTGTTATATGATGCATTAAGTATATTTTACACAAATATTTCAGCACAACTGGATGGCTATATTTTACACAAGTATTTTGGCATTACTAGAAGCCATGTTTTATTTGGTTTGTTTGTGATCCTTCCATATTAATTTTATCTTATCATGTGCATTTAATACCTTCCACTGCAAATTTACAAACCATTTATTTATTTTCCACTGTGGGCTACTAAAATTCGACGCCCTGGAGTCTTTTTGTGATTGAGAGCTTTTGTATTTATTTCGGGTTAAATTTTCAGAGACAAATAACATTGTAGATAAAATGCTACCCAAAGATTTTACTTTTATTTTGTGCGAACTTTTTGATATGGGGTACAATATTCCCCATAGGTGCAAGCCCCTATAGTTATTTACCCTGCCTGATAATAAGAGAATGTTGAATATTCAACATATAGTAGCTACAAACTTAGAGCTTTAGATTGTAAAATTTATGATATTGAGCTTAAAACGGATGAAGGGGGAAAATGATGATGAACCCGACCAAGATCTCATGGTTTTCACCAATCTGACAAAATAATTCTTATCAATAACCATGAGTTGTGTTGTCCAAGGGATCTAGGGTACATATTTATCTAAGAGGACAAATTTAAATCAATCTTGGCTAATGAAAAAGCTTTGTTCCAATTAATTGTATTCTTATATTTTAAAATTCAAATGATAGAATTTCGTTGATGAACATATGAGCTGCGATTGTGACTGTAATATAATAATACTATTTGGCCTCAAACTACCGCGTTAGAGGACTCTGATCGTAATTGTTATTTCTTGTAGAGTCATTCGGTCAAACCATGCAACCAAAAAAAATTGGGCAACGTTCTTACTGATGTGAGATTGTTTTATTGTTTTGGATGTGAATATAGTGATATATTTGATGTGGCGTTCACTCTTTGTGAGCTGAACTCAATCAAAAGTTTTTCACTCTCAAAAGTGGATGAAATTTGCTTTAAGTTTTTGTGTTTGATTTTTAATTTGAATGTTTTAATTTGTTTGTTTGAAGTCTTTAGATGATTGATTTTAATTTCATTATTTTGGTTTGTTATTTTGAGAACTTTGATTTGAAAATTGATTTAAAAAATTTACTCATATGGTTGAAGTTTTTAGTCAATATGATCTTCATTGAGAAATAATTGATTAAATATGAATCCTGTCAACTTTTCACCTGTAAAGGATTAGGTTTAGGGTTGACACTTGATTGTGTTTGAACTTTATCAATTATGTTCTGCTTATAGAGGATCGAGTTCATGAATTATAATAGTAGATTTATTTTAGTATTTGTTGAAACTTGATTTTGAGAATAGACTCGTCTGGTTGAAACTTCTATCAACGCGACCATCATTGGAGATTTGGACATTTGAAAATACTTATATTTGTAATTCATTTGAAATTTGTCAATTTTAGATTTTTAAAATATTAGTGTTGTCGAATCTAATCATGATGAAGAGAATTAGGCTAGGTGGTTTGGACTTGCAAATTTTTATATTTTTATTGGGACATTCTTGAAAGTATCAGACACATCGACTCTTGTCCTTAAGACGAAGATTTGACTAGTTTAGTGACTCTTATAAACTTGGTGTATAAACAAGACAAACCATTTAAAGCGTGCATAGTTTAGTTATCTTGGATTTTATGTTTAAAATATGAGGGTTCCTTAAAAATAATAATAGCTTTTTCAATAGAGTTTTGCATGCTTATAAGAGCAAGTGAGTGAACATTTAACTTTAACTTGTGTAGTATTTTTAGACCGTTTAAATTTAAGTTTATTTTTTTATTTGGTGGAGCAGATGCTGGTTTTTTATTTCATATATTTGGCTATTTTAGATAAATTTGCATGTCTTAAGGTAATTTGTATGATTTTAAAACATGAATGAAATTTCAAATTACTTTAAAAGACACTTGTAAAAGCTAAATTTATATAAATTTATTTTATTTGAATGAATACATTGATGCATGCAGAGGTTCAATGCAAGCTTCTAAAATATCACCGTCTATTTGCTTGCTCATATATTATAAATCCGGTGGCGAAGAAGTTTTTTTGTTCAAATATTATAAATCCGGTGGCGAAGAAGTTTTTTTGTTCAAACATTTAAGCTTTGGCCCAATTTATGATATTTTATATTTAAGATATTGTTGCAAGTTCAAATATATCGTATTTGAGTCAATTTGCAACCTTGAATATTTTAATATTTTGAAATTATTTGGAAGTCATCATTTAAATTTTTTTGCAAGTCCAAATTGTCTAATTTGAAGTTATGTTTACAAGTTCAAAGACTTTAAAGTATTAAGTCTTANACATATCTAACACCTAAATGATTATATTTACATGCATGTCACTCAAATCTTTATCGTCGCATCAAAAATACCACCATAACTATCTTTTTAAAGATGAAATACATCTTTTCATCTATTGGTTTATTTACTGGGCGCGATGATACCAACATTCATGCATCAAAGTCCATTAGAACTCCAAATTTACATATTTAGGTGAGAGTAGTACTGGGATGGGTGACACTTGAAAAGTTTTTTTATGGTGCTTTTTTATTCTAATTATGTGGATTAGAAAAAGAAGTTTAGTTGAAAATGTTAGTATCTTAATCAAAGAAAACTCCTGAGTCGGAATATTTTGATCTAAATTTAATCTGGATGAAGTTCTAACTCTTAAATTTTGTTTGAGCTGAGTGCAATATAATATTGGAGGAAAAATAGTACGTCAGAACTCCGAACGTAAAGCTACAGTCAGATTGCAATTGTCGTTGTATTATACGAATATCCCGCTGTGTTAAAGGAATATTCCATTAGCATTATTTGTGGGAAATAAAGTGTTATTGAAATATTTCCCCGCGTTAGTTGATTTAAGACTGTGTTATTCCAATAACATAGTAGAAATTGAAATAAAAAGTGGAATATGTCGAATAACACAACCCCAAATCAAGTAATGCAGGGGAATATTTCAATAACGCCACAAAGAAATTGAATAACAACACATAATACTCGAATAACACTTCATTTTTTACAAATAATTCTGATAGAATATTCTTGTAACACAACAAGATATTCCTATAACACAACGAATATTAGAATCCTAACGTACCTCTACGTTCGGAGTCTTGACGTAATATGCGCTTAATATTGGATTGGTTATTATGTGTTGCACTAATCTCAAAGAAAATATAACAATTTGATTTCATTTGATTTTATTTTATTTTTCCTTTAATATGCTTTCTAAGCACAAACTTTGTTTTGCAGAACCACGATTAGGAACGAGATTATAACTCATGCCATTTCATGGTTCACCAGAGCGACTACTCAAAAAGATGATTGTGCTGACTTAGAAAATGAGGATGATTATAAGGATAAAGTAAGAGAAGAGGAAAAAGTATTGCGTCCGGAGTTTGTACGCAAAACTACATCCGGACAACGAACGCGATACACCAGACAGAGCGGAGGAGTAAAAAAAAATCACCCCTAGTGTATTGTGTTCGTTGTCCGAACATAGCTTATGTCCGAACTCCACACACACTGTTTTTTTTTTATGTAAAATGATGATGAGAAATGGAGGAAAACAAATCTAAGGAAGTATTTTTATTTAAGAGATTTTGTTACTAAGTTATGTTACAATTTTTTTTTTCTCTAAACTTTTGGATCTTGAAAATGGCATTAGTTGTGCTGGTGGAGTAAAAGGTTTTTATTATCATATTATATATTGGTTGTACAAGAATAAAACCTGCATTAGGATTTGGTAGGGACACCTTCAGTTTTTCTATGGAAAAAAGCAGTATATTCTTTTGGACGATTTTTGGGATGGTTACATAAAGCCCATCCGAAACGTTGATATTTACAAATTAACTGCCCAGATGATCTTTTGTTGAACTACCGAATCGATGTATTTGCATGTGTCACGATCTAACTGTAGAAAATTTGATAAAAAATGAAAAATATGAGTTGAGATTTTATCATAAATGTTGATATTTGAGTAAGAATTTGAAAGATGTATTGAAGAGGGTAGTTGATTTGTAAATAGCTTATATATATATATATATAGCATCACATTAAAATTGAAAGATAAAATATATCTTATCATGCATATATTTTACATGATTGTGATACTAAGAGGTTACTAAAAATAAATATAAGAGGAACACCATTTACGGATTATGTAGTTCAGATCTTTGTTGTCTAGTGATAAAAAATTGGATTATATAGATTTCATTTGTAGAAATTAAGATGTGTTTGCTTGGAGCCTGACAAAAATGGGTGTTGATCTCGACGTGATTGTGCATTCCCTCAAGATTGGCCCCATATGTAATCCAATCATCCAAAAAAGCAAGACTTTATGTTAGATCACCAATAAAAGATCGAACAAGAGGTCGACAAGCTTCACTAACCAAAATTTGTATGGGAGGTACATCTTCGTGTTTGGCTTGCAAACTTCATTATGATGAAGAAAGCCCTTTGGAGCACGAAAGATGTGCTTTTACCATACTAATATGAACAATGTTTATCCCAAGGACAATTTTCCTTTTTTTTGGAGAGTTCAATTAGTTGTTGCTACTTCTGCATATCAAATGCTCAACTTCATGGAAGCTTATTTTGGTTACAACTAGATAATATATGAATCTAATTGATGAGGAAACTATTTCTTTCCAAACAGACAGGCATGCACTGTTTTAGGGTGATGTCCTTCGGACTGAAGAGCATGAGCACAACTTTCTAGCATCTCATGAACAAGGTTTTCAAATGTCTCATCAAAAATATACCATGGAGGAATATATCAAAGACATGCTGGTCAAGTATCTAAAAACTCCCAACATATTCCTGACTTAAGAAAATATTTTCATCTTCTTTGAAAATATAACACAAGTCTTAACTCCGCCAAATGTTTCTTCAAATTCACATCAGACAAGTTCTTCAAATTTTATGTTTACTCACCATGAAATCAAGGTTAATCTTAAAAAAAATCGAAGCCCTCAAGGAGATGATATCTCTTAGAAATACAAAAGAGGTGCGAGAGTAAATGGAAGGCTCGCTGCTCTATCTCTCTTTCTGACAAGATTAGGAGATGAATATGACAACAATCGACAACAATCCTAATTTTGTGCTTGGGGCACATACCTGATGGTCCAGACGAATGTTCTAGGCTACAAGAAGCTGTAAACAGTCCTGTAACATTCAAGTGGACACTGACAGATATTACATACAAAAATGATGCCAACATTGACCTAGGCTTAAAAATTTTAAATAAATAAATGCTTAATTTAAAAGAGGAAGGAAGGAGAATTTACTGAGGGGAGAGGAGGCAGACCAGAGGAGGAAAAAGAGGAGGAAGCTCATTGGAATCCCTTCTCTGATCTCCCTCTTCGCTTCTTCTTCTGCGAATAATGCCCGGACAGTTGGAATAGTGCCAAGTCCAGTATCAGAGATTCTCATTTATAGGTGGGGAAGGCATTGGTAAGTCCACCCGGAGCCTTCATATAAAGTGGTAAGTCAATGATAACGATCAGTCTAGTTGTTATTGAGCCATGGATTGCCGTCGGCGAAAGGGTGTGTCAATTCAAGGCTTGATCTATGGACAAAGGCCACAAATCGTTGACATGTGAAGTCGGTTTGCCTAAGCATGGTCACACTTAGGCCTGACATGACCACGTTGAGATACTTTGGGGCATGGTCACGCCTAGGGCAGGCTGTAACCACGTTGAGGTATTTTGGGTTGAGGTCATGCCCAGGCCTGACGTGACCACGCCAGGCAAAAAAAAGTACAGGCTCCCTTTCGACCACAAGGGTTGATGTTCGTGCAAGTCCCATGTGACCAAAAATGAGGTCAGGAACATGCCCTTGCAACCTTTGACCTGATTGAACCCCCACCACATCTTTCTCTCATGACAAGCTATGATATTTTCCTCCCACACATTCAACGGTCTCTGTCGCCACCTATCAGCCATCGTCGTCCGCCGCTGACCAAATAAAAAATTTCAGTTTTTTTTTTTCACTATTTTTATTGATTTTGGATAATAAGAACTAATATGCTAAAAAATAGGGGCATCTTTTAAATTTATTATTTGACATGAATTATGATGCATTTAACATAGATCTCGACGCATTTTTTGAGTAGAAATTCTTTCGATTTTAAAAATGATCGAGAGCTTTGATTTCAACAAAATTGATATACTTTCGTCAAAGTAACGACATATATTGCGAAATAATGAATTACTTTATTAGATGACGAAGACTCATGCGTTCAGAGTAATAGTGTTCTAAATGCTATGCAACGAGCCAACGGAATATCTCAAACATGCTGTATTAAAGACCGGACGATGACTCCCAGTTGTAATTGCTCTTGAGGATTCTATTGAAAATACATCGAATCTTTCTGTACATTGTAAACATGATAAACATTATATTTGGTGAATATTGTAACCATTTTTTCGGTTGCAAGACAAGGGTTTGTCTATCTACCTACAAACTTATAGTGAATCATTTTGACTGGATTAGACTTTTGATTTTCTCCATCACGTAAAAATTATTGATCTCATTCTGTTTTTTTTTTATTATCTGTGTGCATTAGATTTCATACAACACTTAAGACATTAAATTAGTACTCAACTACTATGAATTTTCAGACATGTAACAAAAATAATAAAATTAAAATAATTAACATGCATTTTATCTTACAAGATAATCAAATCTCAATATATCAAGGTTGTATTATTTTTATTTGACTATGCATGTACTCTATCAATAGAAAGTTAATTTTACCTTATTTATTTTAAAGACAGTTATATCATAATACTATTTATTTTTGGAAATATTTACATATTTATCACTTACAACTATGTATTTACATATTTACCACCTAAATTTAAATTTTTACATTTGTGCCACATTATTTGTATATAAAAGTTGTATTTAATAATTCAAAAAATTAAAATAATGATATTTTGAATGTGTCGGGAGTATTTATTTTTCAGCCTACAAAAATACACAAAAAAATGTAGATCACATGAGCCTCACGTGATCTCTTTAGGTTCGCTGTATAAATTGTCGCCGAGGCAAAATGCAGCCTCATGAGCTGCTGAAGATGGATGGAGGCAACATCCCAAATTCAGTACTGGCTGCCGTATTCTGATCTGCTGTGTTGGAATCTCAGAAGTCGAGAAATTCTCTACCGGAGAACGAGGGAGAGAGAGGAAGGGAAGGGGGCTGAGGAAGACGACTGTTAGGGGGGAATGAAGACGGCAGACGTGAACGGCGGAGGCTGCACCGGTGGGGAGAAGATCAGCAGCGGCTCCGGCAATGGTGATAGAGGACGGGCGAAGAAAGGGGGTTGGGGAAGGGTGGGGAGTTTTCAGCGGGATCTGGTGGCGGGGGCCGTGATGGGTGGAATGGTGCACACAGTGGTTGCGCCGATCGAACGGGCGAAACTTCTTCTACAAACGCAGGAGAGCAACGCCGCCATTCTTGGTTTAACTGGTCACGCGCGTAAGGTTCGCTTTCGCGGCATGGTTGATTGCATCGCCCGCACTGTCCGCGAGGAAGGCGTACTTTCTCTTTGGCGTGGCAACGGCACTAGCGTTCTCCGTTACTACCCTTCCGTCGCCCTCAATTTCTCTCTCAAGGTAATCTCCTTTTTCCATTAGTTTTTTTTGGAGTGTGATCGATTGCTGCGTGATTGGGGGGTGAGATTCTTGTCATGGAAGGAACTTCTGTAGGGTAACAAAGGGTTCTAGCTGGGGAGAATGTGATTCTCCGACCTTTTTTTTTTCATAAACACTATTGAGCAAGGTTCTTAGTGTGGAAGTGCTACTGCGACTTGATACTAATTCAACCTTATGATTTTTCTATATCCTTAAATAACTATGGTGATGAGAAATGGACTCTTTCTCGTTGTGGACTTTCGCACTGGGAAATGACATCCCTCTACTCTTTAATACACGATACTCATCATACATAGCTTAAATTTTTAGATTTGGACTCTCACAAATGGACGTTTGGGAATTTTTCAAATTTAAATGCTCCATTTTTTTTAAGTTTTGCCCAGAGAATTAACTTTAAGATTTATGCTAAATTTCCATATGATTTGCGAAGCCTTTGTTCCAGAGAGGCTCGTTATTTGTTGAGAGATTCTTACTGAAATCGACCAATGAGAAGTCCAGCCTACTGAACCAAGCGTTTATTTTGTTGAAGGTTTATATAAAAAGTAGAGATAGAAAACTGCCGCAACAGAAAAAGGGGAATATGTGGAGGAGAGAAAAATTTGTAGGTGTTTGCATTGATCCATTAAGAATTTTTAGAGCTAGCAGCTTATCAATTGTTGAATGTTTATATTTATGGTGTTGTGTTACTTATAAGGAAGATTTCAATACATAACACTCAATTCTCATGTTGTTGTATTTACTTGTAAGGAAGATTTCCATTAAGAATGTTTAGAGCTAGCAGCTTTTCAATTGTTGAATGTTTACATTTATGGTATTGTATTACTTGTAGGGAACATTTGAATACATAACACTCAATTCTCATGTATTTACATATCTAACACCTACATTTAAATTTTTACATACATGCCACCTTCCTATGCATGAAAAGGTGTATTTCACTTTTTAAAAGTTAAAATGGTGCCTTTTATGTGATATGAAAGATTTAGGTGGTATAAAAGTAATAAGTAGAGTTTTAGTGTTAGATATGTAAATAAATAGGAATTGGTATATTTCACTTTTTAACATGCATTTACATATCTAACACCTAAATTTCAATTTTTGCATACATGCCACCTTCCTATGTATGAAAGGTGTATTCCACTTTTTAAAAGTTTAAATAGTTTGTTTTATGTGATATAAAAGATTTGGGTTGTATAAGTGTAAGCAGTAGAATTTAGGTGTTAGATATGTAAACACATAGGAATTGCGTGCTATGCATAGAAATACCCATTACTTGTAAGGTGTCGTCATAGTCAGGGGGCTATATTTATGTCATGGAAGAAAACTTGGGCTGTGGTTGTGCCAAAGCATCTTCCATCTGTAGTATTGTAGTTATAGCAAAGTAGCTTGCTATTGTTATATGGGGCTATTGTTCTTTAGTTATATTATTGGCCAATCATCAAATCAATGAAATTGAGTGCTCAATTAAGTGGCTGCTTGGGATCACTTTTGCTTTTTGTTTTTCATTTATTATTATATTTGTTTATGTTTAATTTGAATTAANTGCAACAGATAAAGGGGAATATGTGGAGGAGAGAAAAGTTTGTAGGTGTTTGCATTGATCCATTAACAATGTTTAGAGCTAGCGGCTTATCAATTGTTGAATGTTTATATTTATGGTGTTGTGTTACTTGTAAGGAAGATTTCAATACATAACACTCAATTCTCATGCTGTTGTATTTACTTGTAAGGAAGATTTCCATTAACAATGTTTAGAGCTAGCAGATTATCAATTGCTGAATGTTTACATTTATGGTATTGTATTACTTGTAAGGAGCATTTGAATACATAATTCTCATTTCTCATGTATTTACATATCTAACACCTACATTTAAATTTTTACATACATGCCACCTTCCTATGCATGAAAAGGTGTATTTCACTTTTTAAAAGTTAAAATGGTGCCTTTTATGTGATATGAAAGATTTAGGTGGTATAAATGTAATAAGTAGAGTTTTGGTGTTAGATATGTAAATACATAGGAATTGGTTTTTTTCACTTTTTAACATGCATTTGCATATCTAACACCTAAATTTCAATTTTTGTATACATGTCACCTTCCTATGTATGAAAGGTGTATTCCACTTTTTAAAAGTTGAAATGGTTTGTTTTATGTGATATAGAAGATTTGGGTTGTGTAAGTGTAAGCAGTAGAATTTAGGTGTTAGACATGTAAACACATAGGAATTGAGTGCCATGCATAGAAACACCCATACTTGTAAGGCGTCACTGTAGTCAGGGGGTTATAGTTATGTCAAGGAAGAAAACTTGGGCTGTGGTTGTGCCAAAGCATCTTCCATTTGTAGTATTGTAGTTATAGCAAAGTGGCTTGCTATTGTTATACGGGGCTATTGTGCTTTAGTTATATTATTGGCCAATCATCGAATCAATGAAATTGAGCGCTCAACTAAGGGGCTGCTTGGGATCACTTTTGCTTTTTGTTTTTCATTTATTACTATATTTGTTTATGTTTAATTTGAATTAACATATTTGCTTAATTATTTTAAAAATGCTCAAAACTTTTCTCAGGTATTTTGAATGTTATTAAAAAAAAAGTTAAATTTTTTAGAACAAAAATAAAAACATATAAAAACTATTAAATTTAGAGGCTAGAGTTCCATGCTTTATTGATAAGAAAGAGGTGTATAAATACACATTACAAGACCCACATAAAAGACAAGGCAAATTCAGAAATACATAAATATGAAAACGAAAGAAAATAAAGAAAGCAAATTAAGCCTGATAATAACTGCAACATTAATCAGGTTAATAATTCTTATACTCCCTCATACGTTGAAGCATAAATGTTCATCATGTTTAACTTGGATTTGAAGTCGTCAAACAACGACTGCGGAAGATTTTTTTCGGTGAGCATATCTGCTAATTGACCATTGGATGGAACAGATGAAATACAAATCTCCCATGAATGAAGTTTTTTCTTAATAATGTGTCAGTCAATCTCTACATGCTTGTGCGATGATGCTGGACCGGATTTTATGCGATGTTAATGACATCTTTATAATCATAGAACAACTAGAGAGGACCAGAGACTGATAGATGTAATTCATGAAGCATAATGCATAAATAGAGAGCCAAGTATATAGAGTGAAACTTGGCTTCAAAACTGTTTCAGGCCACAACTGACTATTTTTTGTTTTTCCATGTGAAAACATTTCTCCACACGAATGAATAGTATCCGGAGATTGATCTTTGATCATGGATGGACCTAACCTAATCTGCATCCGCATAAACAACAATATAACGAGAGGTGTGATGCAAAAAAAAAAAAAGGATATGAACCCGATGTCTTTTTAAGTAGTGAAGGAGTTAATAACTCTGAGATGGTGCTCATAGGGATTATGCATGATTGACTCATAATACCTATTTCATTGCAAATGTCGGGCTGAGTATTGACAAGGTAAATGAGTTTCCCCACAAAACGTTGGTAGTGAGTTTTATTCACCGAAACAACATTGGGATCATCAGCTATTTTCTCATTCGGATCCATTGGAACTGTTACTGGTTTGCATAAGAGTAGGTTATTTTCTGTCAATAAATTAAGCACATATTTGCACTGAAATAGTAAAATCCCTCGAGATGACCAAGCAACTTCCATGCTTAAGAAGTACCAGAGTAATCCTAAGTCTATTATTTCAAATGAAGTAGCAATAATACCTTTTAGAGACTTCAATACTGGTAGATCATCACCTGTGAGCATGATATTGTCGACATAGACGATATGGATAAAATTTTTTTCACTGGAGGAATGCCGAAAGAAGAAAGTATGATCTGATTAGGCTTAAGAAAATTATGTCCCATTACCACCTTTGTGAACTTATCGAACTAGCCCCTCGGAGATTGCTTCAGTCCATAGAGAGGCTTCCGCAGTTTACACGCTTGTCCCTTAGGGAAAGCAGAGTCAAAACTTTAAGGGAGGTACATGTACACCTGCTCTGTGAGATTCCCATTTGGAAAAGTATTCTTGACATCAAACTGGAGCAAGGGCCAATCTAGATTCACAACAAGAGAAAGTATGACCCGGATGGTATTCAATTTATCAATCGGAGCAAATGTCTTATCATAATCAAACCGGTATGTTTGTGAGTAGCATTTAGCGACCAACTGTGCTTTGTTGTGTTCAAATGATCCATTAGAGTTGAACTTGATGCTAAAAATTCAACGACATCCCATTGCTTTCTTACTCGGAGAAAATCCACAACATCCCATGTATGATTCCGTTAAAGGGCATTCATCCCATCCATTACTGTAGCTTTCCATGAAGGGTCAACTAGTAAATGGTAGATGATGATCCGTCAAGACAGTAACAAATACTTTGTATGTCGGAGATACACTGTGAAAAAAGATATATTTTTTTCATGGAATAAAGAGAGCTCGCCTGATTACATTCCTCGATAAGAAAATTCACCTCCTCCTTCGGAGTGAGGTTAGTTCTGGGGATGTTGCTCGGAGTGGATTTCAGGTCCTGTAAGGAAGCAGTGGGCTCCAGAGTGGGACCATCAAAATGGTACATCGAGTATAGACATAGAGGATGGGAGGAGGGTCTAGTTGACTGATAGGTGGTGGGTACAGAGCAACGGATAGTTCCTTGGATATAGTTGTTGGAGTAATATCCATTGGGGTTGGATAAGGAATGATGTCCAAGAAATCAAACTCCTCACTTAAAACAGTGATAGGGAAGTGTATAACACTTTCAAAGACGGAGACATCGACACTCGCATAGAATTTATTTGTAGTAGGATCAAGATTTCGACAGTCTTTTTAAGTGGCAGAATACACTTTCAAGGAAGACACATTTTATGGATCTAGGATCGAGCTTAGTATGATTCAGAATAGTGTTACGAACAAAGATCGCGCACCCAAAAATTTTGGGTTTAAGATTATGAAGAACCATTTAGCGGGGAAACAAGATATCAAAATGGCTAAAGAGGTTCGAAACTTGTGATTTTTGTGGGGATTCTATTGATGAGATAGGTGACAGTAAACACAACATCATTCCTAAAGCTTTTTAGAACATTAGATTGAAACATAATAGAGTGAGTTACTTCGAGAAAATGTCAGTTTTTGTTATCGGCTGCCCCATTTTGTTGGGGAGTGCTCGTACATGAGCTATGATGGATGATGCCCTTATTTACTAAGAATTTATCTGAAATAGAATAAATGAATTCACGACCATTGTTGGCACGAAGGACCTGAATTAACATTTTGAATTGAGCAATATGAAAAAATGAAAATTTTTGAACGTGATAATAACTTCATATTTATCTTTTAAGATATAAACCCATATCATTTGAGTGTGATTATCGATTAAGGTAATAAAATACTGTTTTTTAGTGTAGTTGGGTGTACGAGAGGGTCCCCACAAGTCAGTGTGAATAAGTAAAAAGGAGTGGAACGCGTGTAAGGGTGAGGAGATTATGAAACTCAATAATGTTTAGCTAATTGACAAGTCTCATTTGAGACTAGTAATATTTTTATTAATAAACATTAATAGGTACAAATGTTTTAAATGTTAAAAATTGGAATAACCCAAACAATAATGTAACAACATAATATGATATTCTGTGGATTGAGAAAGACTGCAACTACTTGGAGAAGTCTCCTCGTTTCCTGTGTCTTTCTCTTGGAAGTAGTAGAGCTCGACTACTTGCTTAACATTTCTAATTATCCTTTTCAAACGACAATCTTGAAAAACACAAACATCATAAGAAAAACAAGCAACACAATTCATGTCATGTGTTAGCTTACTAATAAATAACATGTTATATTTCAATTGGGGAACATGCAAAACAAATTTTAGAGTTAGACCGGTTGTTGATACAATTGATCATTTACTAGCAATAGAGTTAGTGGAGTCGCCAAAAATTTTTACTGTATCTTTCCCTGAGCAAAGACAATATGTCGAGAAAGCTTGAGAGCATATAATCAGGTGATCTGTGACACCTGAATCAATAATTCAACGACTGGAATGGTACCTTGACGGATAGTGGAGGTCGATGGACCGAAAGAGAATTGAATGGATCCAAGTAGTTTGATTAATCGCTCCATCTAACTCTTAAGAGTTTCAGATAATTTTGGAGTGTTCCAAGTGGAGGTAGGTTGAATAGAAGTAGAATGAGATGTTGTAGTGAGACCCTTAGCAGAGGAAGATTTGACTGACGGTTTGTGTGCTTTTGAACCATTGAAAAATTAGATCTGTTCAATTTGTGGGTGGTGATTAGGAAGTTCATGTGATTTTCCGTTCCTCTGGTCTGTGGAGGGATTGAGATCAATGTCGACTCTTCGGTGGACTAGAGTACATTGTCGGAGAAGGCTTAATGGTGGAAGAATCCATTGTGGTTCCAACTGATCCAAAAGTGATTTTGAGTTGTCAAGACAGTGAGATCCCTTATCGTGTGGATAAAATAACGAAGATCCGATGGATGGAAAGGGATCCCGATATCTAGAAAGGAATTCTGGCGGGTGGAAACCGCGGCCAGCTAGTCCAGTGGCCTGCTGGAGGGAGCTCCTGCTGGTTGGAACAGGATCCCGTCGGTTGGAACCAAGCACCAATCCTTCAAGCAGTGCATCTATCGTAGCAGAAACCCTTTAAACAACTCGAGCGGTGCTTCTGTCTTAACTGTAACCCTCAACTCAACGGGAGAGCGATGCTTCTGTCCTGCGGATGTCGCAATTGGAGGTATCGATCACCATGAAGAAGGCTTCAACGGGATTACAATAGAAACGAAGCTCTAGGGTTAAGATCATTGCTCTAATACTATGTTAAATTTTGAGGCTAGAATTCCATGATAAGAAGGGTGTATAAATACACATTACAAGACCCACATAAAATGCAACACTTAAATTCAAAAATACATAAATATGGAAACGAAAGAAAATAAAGAAAGCAAATAAAGCCTGATAATAACTGTAATATTAATTAGGCTAATAATTCTAATAAAAATTATACCAACTAAACCTACCTTTCAAAATGAAAGCAAAAATAAAAAATAAAAACGATGCCAAACAAGCCCTAAGATAAACACAAAATTCTTAACATCTTGGGAAGGCATGGAACTGGAAGTAGAACAAATGTAAGATGGGACGGGCATGCTTAATGAAATCAGGATTAAAAGAATGATGTGGAGGATTATATGCTTATATTTTTGTTAGCCTATTTATGCTACTAGTTATTGCTATTTATGTTAACAATGGTGCTTAATTCCCCTTTCTTTCTTTCTTCTCTTTTTGTATGGATTCTTTAGGTTGATTTTTTCTTGAACTATATTTTACAATGTGCAAGCTTTCCAAATTAGGCAATATTTTATTCGTGGTGTTTCCAAGTTTTAACATGATCAATAATCTCAGTTTCGCAGCTTCACTAGTTTTACAGCCTGCTGTCTTAAACTTTTTTAAAGTGGCAAATGATGTGTGGAGCTTGCTTTAATTTCAATGGCGTTGAAGTTATCTTAAATGTACGGATGTCATACAACCAAATACTGCATTACCAATTTTATTTATGTCTAAAAGTTTTTTTTTTTTTTTTATCTTTGGATTATGTATGAAATATGTTGATTTTGTAATTTATTGCTTCTTAATAACTACTGGAAATTTTTAGAAAGATCAACTTTGTTTGATGCCACGTATTGATATTTCCATATTCCATATAAGCTGACTAACTCATTTCACATTTGGTATAGCCTATATAACTAGCATATACTTTTTTGTTGAGGTTTCTTTTATTTTCTTCTTTTCTCACAGGCTTGGGTGCATAGGCTAGTTATACTTCGTTTTATTTTTTTCCACCTGGAGAGGAAGTACTGGAGTTGTTTAGACTTTTGAAAATCATTAGAATAGTCAAACTACTTTTAAAAAATCATATCAGACTTTTATGCTTTGAAAAATTTCCATGTTATTTGACTGGATTTGTTTTTCTCGACGTTAAAGCTATAGCATAGTTGTAAATCCTCTATATTTTAGATGCATAATTGTAAATTCTTGATATTTAAGATGAAACATTTTGGGAAAACTTTGTTTTTATTGTCTCAGCGTGTTTTCTATTATTTCGGTGGGATATTAGTATTCATAAGATCCTTTAATCTGTGAAGGAATGGGGAAAACTGGGCAGCAGTTCTTAGATTATTAAATAACCTTTTTGTTAAAAAATTCACCTGCAATGTCTTAGTCCTGATGAATATTAGTAATTTCAGTATAGCTTGCTTATTTCGATACCGAAGCTGGTGTGGTCTGTTATCTTAATACGAAGCCTGTTGATTGCCATCGTGCTTTCCTTTAGAATCTTTCAATTGAAACTGTAATAATCCTCTCTCTTTTGGAAACTAAAGTTCTGTTTTTGACCAATAACCAACTTATAAGTTGGTCTCCAATGCTGAATATATAAATTTCTGTAACCCTCTTTACAATGAAGTGAGATGCACAAACTTATTTTTTGGGTCCATTGCTTTTTTCATTTGTATGTTAGAATAAAACCCATTGGATATGTAGTTCATATACTGCTTTTTTCATTAGTATGGTAGAATGAAATCCATTTGATATGTAGTTCGTGTACTTTTTTAATGGAGCGTCCGGTTTCGTAAGTTCAGTCTCGCATGCTTGAAAACTAACTCTGCTTATTGTATGCACTTCTCCCAAGAACCAAAAAAGAGCGTCAGTTTGCTATCACAATCTCAAAAGTTGGTGGTTCTGTTATTTCACATGTAGAAATGGTTTGGTGTATTATATTTTCTTTTCTTTTCTATCACTTATAACAAAGTTGTCTATCATTACTAAAGAATTATAATTTTAAACATCATCACGGTTAGCCTTATTATAATTATTAGAGTTTGTTTTATGAATCCCCAACCATTCTAATCGAGTGTTATATGAGGCCTTAAGTATATTTTACACAAATATTTCAGCACAACTGGATGGCTATATTTTACACAAGTATTTTGGCATTACTAGAAGCCATGTTTTGTTTGGTTTGTTTGTGATCCTTCCATATTAA
>JXCR01133101.1:121488-160040 GCA_002079205.1 Phalaenopsis hybrid cultivar
ATATATATATATATATATATATATATATATATATATATTACTCGTAATATTTTTAGAAATAGAAAGGCTCTTTTTGTAGCCACTTTGAGCGGAGAGGTTCTTAGCTTGGGATTGCGTGAGTCAAGAAGTAAAACAAGGGAGAGGCACGGGTTTTGGCTTTATTTTGTGCGGTGGAGCTCGCAAGTAGGGAAGGGTGTAGTGGTTCATGTGAATAAGAAAGGGGAAGCAACAAAGTAGGATCCTCAACGAGCTGATTCAGTGAATAATCAAGAAGAAGAAGCAAAGGAGGATCCATAGCGGGCTTATTCGGGAAAGAAAGCCAAGAGAAGATGGCTTGGTTTTGAGGAAAACAATGGCATCACACCCTCTACGTGTAGGGCATGGGATTAGAGAAGAGGTATTTGGCTATTGCGCACACTAAGACAGTAAAAGGTTTGTGATAAAAAAGGAGTGGAGCCTCGATTTAGGCGTTTGATACATTGAAGAACATGAGTTTTGGAGGCCTTTAAGCGCAATGATCCTGTCGTTGCCTTCATGGAAGGGCAAATGAAGAGCTTTAGAGTTTTCATGTGAAGTGATTCCGTATGTTGCCTTTCCGGCTAGCTTTAATCGCGATTGTATCATAAAAATTTTGGTCATGAGGGGCAAAGTGGTAGGCATAAGTTTCAAAAGTCTTTGTAAGCTGGGATCCTGCCGTGTGTTGCTAAGCATAAGGCTGAAGTTCGGCGCAGGCTTCTGCGTGCGTGTGAATAGGGAGGAGTAAAGCTCTTTTTATAGAGCAATCTCGTCTTTGCTTTCACTAATGACAGAGAAGGAGACTATGCGAGTGGCAGAGGAAGATGAGCAAAATACTTTCTATTTTTGTATCCAGAAGGAATGGGAGGCTTTGATTGTTGTCTTCTTTTCATACTCCCACTCTCAATTAACTACTCGTGAGAGTGGAGAAGGATAAAATCTTAAATAAAGCGGCAACAAGTAACAATATTTTTTGGTGAGATTGCCTCTTTTTTATTTTATTTTAAGGGTCAACATCCATCAGTTCTCAATAGGTGTTTCTACCACCTTTTCTTTGATTTAATTAGTTCATACATCTATTGTAGAGTCCGCATTTTTGCCACTTAATTTGGTTCTCAATGGATTCTTTGTTATCATTCCATGTTTTTTGGCATGGGTTATAATATTGGTTATCAACCTAAAATCAACCATCAACATTTTTTTTCATAACTTTACATTAATCATAATCAATTCATTGGTTATGAAACAATATTTGGATTTGCATTATGAACGACGCCATCACATTATTGGGTGGAGTACTAAGGACTAAAGGATTGCTTTAACAATATGAAAGTTTATATCTGATGTATGTATTGTTCACCCCAAAAGTTTTCAAGGTGGGCGATTATGGCATAGTTAAAGATCAAATCGAAGAACTTGGGAATAGCTTTTGACAGTCTTTCAAACCAGCTACTACCACACATATGGATGGAATTTTCTTCTAGGAGGAGAAAGTTTATTCACATCCTAATTTTTCAACCTTCAGATCCAAGATTTGGATTGCTACCATTCTTTTCAATGATCTTAACAAGTAATGTCATCATGGCGGACCATCACTGCAACCAACTATGAACTTTTTTGGTACTTATTTACAACATCCTTGATTCTGAACTAGTCCTTACCCTCCTCAAATGGAAGTAGCACGTCTTCTTAATTTTTCTAGCTTAAATGTGACCATCCTTATTGCTGGCACAACCTTGTTTGCTTCGCTATCCGCCGTGCCAATTGATAAAAATGCATATAATTTATCTTCGACAATTATAATTTTTTTCATCATCATTAAGCTCACCATAAGTGGAATTTTATCATTGCTGAAAGTTGTGAGGCGGAATTTTGCTATTGTCATGATAAAACCATGAGCTGTATTTGGACCTGATCACAAGCTTGATCTCTTCAACATCAAGCAAATTTCTTAATCGTGGATGCAATGCAATTTCGGGTAGTTGTTTGTTTGTTGCTGTAGCTTCACCACTTGGATACATGAGAATAAAAATAGGGAAGTTTGTTGTTGTTTAAATTTTGATTCAATGGGTTAAAAATTTAGGATGAAAATGGCCTTTCTTTTCATAAGAAGAAAAGTCTCTCTCTCTCTCTCTCTCTATATATATATATTTTTTTGTTGATGTTCATTGGCACTCTAGTGGGAGAATCAAATTTGCAACACTTTGAACATCTTTTAAAATTGAACAAAAAATACTTCAAAAGCTAAATAATATTAATATAAAATATATTTTGGAAGCTATAAATTTAATGATTAAATAAAAAATTTATCATACAACCTCATTGTATAGAAGTAGAAGTGTTGTACTAGATGTGAATTAACTAGTGCTAATAAACGATCAATTTATAATCACACTCTTAAATTTGTATATTAAAGCACATTAGTTTTTAAATGATATAATTCTACAGAAGGCATCTCATAAATGAAATTGAGCTATGTGATTGAACATGTGAGTGAGTGTGGCGTGGGGCGTCATAACCAGGACCGGTTCAATCCAGAGTTTTGGAGGGGTGGTCGACCCTCTAGGCAATGGAATGCTGTCTCTTTTTAAGCGGTCCCGCTCCTAGTCATCTAGGGATATATATTTGCATTTTTTGGTATTTAGGTTTTAGTTTTTTTTCTGTGATTTGCTTTGGGACATCCGTTGACGCTCATTTTCCTTTGCTAAGGCTGTCCTAGGGTCTCAAGTGGAGTTCTGACTGCATCTTGGTCTTCAAGTGATGTTTATCTTTCTTATAACTTTTCCCCCATAACACTCCCACATCCCCCTTTATCATTTTCTTTGTTGCAGCCACCCAGAACAACACTCCAACCACTGTTCTTGCTGCTCGCCGCTTTTCGCCTTGTCGCCCCCACCTTACCCGTTGCTTTTGCCATCTTCTAGCTTGTTGGCCGACCCCCCTTGCCAACTCTTCGGAAGTCCAAACTACAATAGTTAAAACAAATATTATTACTAATAAAGCTCATAGGTGATCACAACTGACCACTTAAAAGAAAAATAATAACAGGCTCAACAATTCAAATCAAATTAGGGCGGATCTTAGGGTGTTGGTGGTGATCGATGAGGGGTGAAAGNTAGAACAACACTCCCACCACTGTTCTTGCTGCTCGCCGCTTTTCACCTTGACGCTCCCACCTTCTAGCTTGTTGGCTGGCCCCCCTTACCACCTCTCTAGAAGTCCAAAACTATACCGGAGTTAAAACCCAAACTACAATATATAAAACAAATATTATTACTAATAAAGCTAATAAGTGATCGCAACCAACACACTTGAAAGAAAAACGACAACAGGCTCAACAATTCAAATCAAATTAGGGCGGATCTTAGGGTGTTGGTGGTGATCGATGAGGGGTGAAAGGTGACGGGATGGTGGATGAGGTGGTTAGCAAGCAAAAAATAAAACAAGGCAATAATTTATGGGTTCCAGACAACAAGTAGGTAACTGATATCGATGTCAACGATAGTGAAGATCGAGGGCTAGAGCAGTGATTGCAACCGGTATGGAGGACTGGAATAGTGATGACAACACGTGGGAGGGGCTGAGAGTGCCTAGGTGGCATTGAAGTGGTTCTGAATGGCTGGAACAACAGTCAAGGCTACAAAGGGGCATTTCTCATGGCTGAAACAACCTCAAAGCAACAAGGAAACAAGATATGAGCGACCGGAACATATGCCAAGGAGCAGGGAAGGCAGTTGAATAATAGAACTACAAAAAATTGTCGAAAGAGGCTGTCCCTGGTGGTTGCAACTGGGAAGGGTCGGTTGAGAGCGATGTGGGAGGATGCGGAAGGGAATAGGGGAAGATAATTATCACATTGGGAGGGACATACAGTCGAACACCACCCAATCACTTGGATACAACCCTTGAAAGGAGAAACGGATATCAACGGTTGTCCTCACGCCAAAAATTGAAAACCTAAACAAAATCACCACATATATAAGTCCTAGATAACTAGGATTGGCCCCCCTATGGAAAGGAGGTGTCAATCCCTCGTAGGAGAGTCGATTGCTCCTCTCGGGTCTGGACCGATTCGGTCTAGACAAAGGACTCCGCGGGAGAAGCTAGTTTGTTGTCATTATGACAACAAGGGCAATGATAGATGGGGAAGGATTTTTTGGATGCTTGCTGAAATTTGATGAACTTAGCATATTCATCTGTAGAGATGGAGAGATTCTGATTCTAAGTGGCATCACTAGTAGTGATCATCTGAGCTAACTGAGATTTAGAACCCCTATGGGCCTTTTTCAACAACTTCTGACATATCTTCTTTGCATGACTAGATTCATGACATTATAGCACTTTACCTAGACCCTTAATTTTTCAGAATTTGGAGCTCCACTTCTGTAATTATCTTGAGACCGAGGTTACTGATGTCTGTATTTATTTGACTAGCAAGAGCACTAAGTTGTTGTACAGATAAGGCCTAAGAATTCAAAATTGTACGCAGTTCTCTAGCGTAGGCTTTGCTCAACGTTGTACATCCTGGATCAGCTAAGATTTGTGATTTGATACTTTTATATTGAGAGTTGAGGACAACTAGAAAATCCGTAATAGAGGACAACTAGAAAATCCGTAATAGTTATTTTTTCTCTTAGGGTCTGTTGAAGAGCAATAAGACTTTCAATTCTTTATAAAAATGTTTAAAGTGCATGTAATGAGTTTTCGGTGATTGATCCTGTTGTTTAGCTTGATAAAACTCTTTGCATACATAAAAAATTCGAGAAATATTTTCTCTCACTAACAACACAAATGATAATTCCTCCATCAAATCTTTAACACTATCATGATGAGTGAGATGACCAGATTGATCTGGTTCGATGGAGTTTTGTATCAATATTAAAAGCTGGGCATCAACCCTCATCCACTCAAAATAATTCAGATCCGTCTCAGCCGGAGAATTATTAATGAGGTGACTTTTTTGAGAGATAATTTTTAGCTATAGTCTCATAATTTTATTCTAGTAAAAATGATTGATGTCATTTAACTTTTCATCTTATGTTATCTTAAGTCACTGATAAAACCAAACCTATCAAAAGATGATTTTGTTTACCGATAAATGATTGCATTTAGTGCTGACGAACGGACCGAAGTAGCAGTCAAACACTGGGAGATAAATAACTCGACCACAAACAATCCAACAACAATTGTCGAAACGAAAAAAAAAAAACAACTAAATCTACTGAGCAAAAGAAAATGAACGAAGTAGACAAAAATAACATATGGCCAAACCAACCTAAGTAGATGACTCATATCGAAGCAGACATATGGACTCATAACATGTTAAGGCTTCATTGATGCCCTAATCCTCTCAATGCAGAGCAATGCAGATGGGTGTTGGGTGATGACAGAAGACGAAGAAGAAGCACAAGATGATGAATATGAAGGTGAATACACCTTTGTGCATGAAGTAGGTGTGAACATTGTAGACAAAGCAAACACAGATGTGTTCGAAGTGGTTCGATACAGACGTTGCAGACGAAGCTGATGGAAGCAGATGATGAAGATAGTGTTGTTTGAAGCAGACGAAGACTCAACAAAGCTGGAATGCACTAGAGGCAAAGACGATAGGGTCCATCGCTGGAAGAAGATGATGATGTCGCGGGAAGCAGACAGAGACATCGAAGAAGCTGGAATGAGCCCGAGCGGAAAAAAAATTACGAAAGGCTAACTTCAAAGATGAAAGATGCAAAGAGGAAGGATTCGACGGTGCTCGGATACCATGTGAGCGGAAAACTTTCTTGTTTTCAATTAAAATTATATATTACTTATTTGTAGACACTTCTCTGTCTATAGATTAGGAATATACCTAATACAGAAAAAATCTGAAATTAAATATCTTTTAATTAGTTTACCTAATATACAAGCTTTTTAATATTCAAGCTACCTAATATTTAGTATTTTCCATAACAGTAGCGATCGTGATGTTAATGTAGTGGTTGTAAAGTGGTTGATTTAAGTTTGCAGCGGCTAATAAACCTTTTGAGTTTTGTCTGGGATATTGGAAAAGACAAATAAGTGTATTAGTTCTAAAATTTTTCACCAAGGGTTTCAAAGTGCTTGCCTCTTCAACATGCTCAACTCCATCTGTGAGGAAGAATAAGGTGTAAACCAATGATTAAGGGTCCGTTTGGGGTAGCTTATAAGTGCGGGCGGCGTTTTCAAAACGCTGCCGTACCTTTTGGTTCGCGCGTTTCGCCAGCTTATCTGAAACTGCGTTTGAGTTTTTACACTAAACGCAGGCCACGGGTCGACCCCTATGGCCGGCCCGCGGGTCGCGTTTCAGGATAAGCTGCTTATCCTAAAACGCACAAGCTGCCCCAAACGGACCCTAAGTCTAGTAACTTCCATGGGAGACAGTTTCAAATCTAGGTGGAGTTTTTCACACTCAGGAGCCCTGGAACTTACCCACTATTTTATCTAACTTGTTTCAGCACTTGCCTCCATTTATTTACCCATTTATTGTCATTATGACAGCCATTCGAAGTTCGAAGTATTTCAAATATCCTAAAAATCTTCATGCTCTTCGAATTTATTTTTGTTATAATGGCCACAAGCGCAATACAAGATTGTCATTACTTACGGTCCCTATTGGAGAAACTACTTGCAAGGAAATCTAAAGGAATTTTTAGCTGAAGCGCATCAAGGGTAGCACATGGAGCCTATCTCAACCAAGGAAGAGTTGTACAGCTAATTGGGTTGATTGACACTATTTTATGGGAAAGAGTATAGACACATCTCAATGATGAAGTTTGTGACGATTTCTATCACAGAGGTAAACCTCATTTATATATTTTAATCTTATATTATTTTTGTGCAAATAAGGACATGTATGCCAACCATAATGTTTTCAATAATGTGCCAATAATAAATTTGTAATCATTAAGTTTGAGGTCCGTTGAATTTCTTTTACATGAGTAACTCGATGATATCCTCTTTCTCAACCATTTGGATTTTGGCATTGATCTGAAGAACTGATTCCATATGGAGAGGTCATTGATCGGCTTTAAAAGAGAATCAAAAGATCTTGAATGTGTCACGATTTTCATAATATTAGTGGGTGATAATAGTTATTATGAGTCAAGCAACTGTATATTTTAGTTCTTGAGCTACTTTTGTTTATAATGCCATGTTTTGATGATCATTTTTTGTTATGTCATAATGTTAACCTACCACTAAGCATACAATTTCCAACTCAACTCGGCAAAATAACTTTCTCCATACGAGGGTTTGCTAGCTGAACATTGTACATACTTAAAATATTTTGCCAACTGTAGACTAACATGACTAATCACGAAGGCTTGCAACTTTTTGAAGTAGTGTAATTCAATTGAAAATTTTCAAGTAAATTCCCTCTAGCAAGGTAATTTATTAACCAAAGTTTATCTCTACTGCAAAATAACATTGATGTCTTTGCATGGGAGTCATTCAGGATACCGACATTAGATCAAAGCATTTATCATCGCTTGAACATTATTTTTGGGTAATAGACTGATGAAATTATGAAAGAGGAATACCAACTAACTTTTTTAAGGGGTTTATAAAAGCAATGACAAATGGTGCATTGACTTGACATTTCTTAATTAGCCGTAGCATAGGGATGATTACCCTTGCCAACTATTAAAACTATACTAGACTTGAAAGTCTATTATCCTCAAATTCCTTGATGCTTTTGTTAGCTACTAACAAATTTCAATGCAGCCAATTGATGAGGAAAAATCAAATGTATAATCAATGAAGCAATTTTATTATAGAGTTTTGTCATTCAGGCTATGAAATGTTGGCTCTATGTATCGGGGTCTTATAAATAAAATTTTCCTTTCCAGAAGGAATGAAGCATGAAAATTTACATTTTTTTTTGCCGCAGAATGTTGGCTTGTGAAAGAGAAACATAAAATTAAGTGTTGTTGATTTGAGAATGCTCAGGTGGATGAGTGGTTTTATACTAAGAGACAAAATGCAAAGCAAATATATATCCATGAAAGGTTTGGAGTAGCTCTAGTGAGAGACAATATTAGAGATAATCACCTTACATGGTTTGGTCACATTAAACGTCGACCATCTGATGACCCTGTTAGAAGAGTAGATGTTTTAGATTTGACTTATGCTAAGAAAGGTAGAGGTAGACCTAAAAAGTCTTGGGCATGTATAAAAACTGATCTTAAATTATTAGAATTAAATGAAAATATGCACTCAATTGGACACCACGGAGAAAAAGGATTCATTTAGCCGGCCCCACTTAATGGGATAAAGGCTAGTTGCTACTATTGTTTAAAGCTAGACTCTATAAGATTTGAAGACTTTCTTTTATATGTGGAAGTATAATATGTGATGTAATTCAAACAAATGCATATTTAGACTACATTATGGAAAAATTTTGGGCTACCTTATCTTATCATAGCGCCTAACGTTAAGGCAATATTGGAGTAACATTTCCTTGCTCATTTAAAGAAATATGGAAATTGACTGCAAGATTGTCTAGTCTTAATGGATTCATCTTTCTATACGACAAATGTGTGAACTGATTTTCGAAACTCTAAAGAGAATGGATAGGGCTAAGCAGATCAAGGATTTATAAGTCATTCTAAGAGCCTAGAAAATAACTATTTGACAGCATCTCTAGTTCTAAACTAGCTAGAGCTGATGGAGTCACCATTCTTATACTAAAGTTGGATGGAGTAGTCTTGTTTAATGCCCTCGGGTTCAAGTTCTAAGCTAAAAACAATTAAGCCATACATGAATCAATGCTAGTTGGACTCCATTACACACTCATCTTAAGGTTGAGGATGATCATGAACCAAATCAATTGAGAATATAAGGTCAAGAATCAAGACCTTTGGTATTTAAATAAAGCCAAGGTAGAGGTCAGAGAAGTTCAAGAAGCTCATCATCAAATAGATTCAAAGCGAAAAAAATCAATTGGACGAGCTTCTAGCAAAATAGGACAATTCTTATACAACATCCATTTAAGAGATAGCTTTCCCTTTCATTGATGAGCTCGAATTAATGCAAATCCCATATTATAAGTACTAGCTTATTCCCATTAACTTCTTGTTAAACGAAATGCCATCTCTCAGTTGTGTTAAGGCGAGAAAGCTTTTTTTATCAAGTTGTAAGGTATTTTGCGTAATCTATGATGTTGTTCCTTATAAGAAATATCATGGAGTCTAATATCTAGAGGTCTTATCATAAATATTGTCGTGAGTACAAGAGTTAATTGGGCTTATGTTTGCAAAGAAGTTGATTTGACACAGGTATTATTTGAGATCATTTAAGCATGATGCAAAGAATTTCTTGTAGAAATGTTGTAGTTAGTTTTATGAAAAATATTGTTCGCCCATCTAGTTAATAGTTTGATCTGTTCAATAACTTCTAATCTATCTACATACATACCACGCAGTTCCTATGTGTTTAATATCTACGTAAACAGTATTTTTTACAATTATACCACTTAAATCTTTCATATCACATAAAAAATACTATAATTTTCACTTAAAAATGAGATACAACTTTTCATGGTGGTATGTCTGTAAAATTGAAGTTTATGTGTTAGATATGTAAATATGTAGGACTTGAGTGGTCTGTATGGGGAAGGAGTTCATTGCAACTATCCCTTGAGCGAGGAAGGTGATTCCTACGAATTCTAGAGATTACCTCACCAAATCAATCTAAACCATGCCACTTGCCATATTGCCTTAATGGTCATCAATATCTATGGAGCAGCATCTTCACTCATTATTTCATATCTTTTACTATGTAACTGATAATGAGTAGCACAACCCTAACACCAAATTTCTAGATTTGATTTTACAATATAAGGTTGAACTTGAATTTGAAATTTGCTTGGCTACCCGCACAGGAGCGAGCAAACCAAGGTGGCTAATAAGGCAAACCTTAAAATTTAGAAAAAAAATTGAGGAATGATGAGGAATTTGGGTTATTTAGTTACGAACGGTACTTTGGGCTTGGAATGACTGCTCTGACTGTAATAGGAGGCAAATATCTTTTCCTATTCTTTTATATAATGGTGGTCATTTTGATATATTATTTTATTTACTATAGAGTGGGGATTGTTTGGTCACATTAAACATCGACCATCTGATAATCCGATTAGAAGAGTAGATGTTTTAGATTCGACTTATGTTAATAAAGGCAGAGGTAGACCTAGAATGACTTGGGCATATTGTATGAAAAATGATTTTAATTTATTAGATTTAAATGAAAATATGACACTAAATAGGACCCAATGGAGAAAAAGGATTCATGTAGCTGACCCACCCCACTTAGTGGGATAAAGGTTTTGTTGTTGTTGTACTTTAGAGTGGGGATTGCATGTGCAATTTATTCATAGAAACTAGACTAATGTAGAGAACAAAATGGCCACACGTGAATGATGCCTTTGACTGATATCAGGAGTTGATGCTCCGTGTCCCATTGAATTATGGATTGAAAAAAGGGTGGCTTATTTCATTAGTTTTGTCGGTTAGTCCCCTTAAATTTCACTAAGGGAATTGCTTTTTTATATACTGGCATTTCATTATTGTGTGAGGGTTATTTTCTTTTATTTTGAATAATCATTAAAAAAGGTAAATGTGGTTTGTGTGGAAGAGACATGGGGTAGTTTGGGATCGCTTTTGTTTTTGTTTTATTTTATTTTGTTTATGTTTTGATTTGAAACAAAATATATTTAATATATTTCATTATGTTGTGATTGCTTGTGAAAGCACTCAAAACATTCAAAAGTTATTTTAACTGTTTTTAAAAACATGCTTATTTGTTTTTAAAAATAAAAAGTAAAAATATGTTAAAAGCACATTAAACAAACATGTTTTTAAAAACAATGGAAAAAAACAAAATAAAAATAAAAAATAAAATTAATCCCAAACAATCCATTAAACAACCATAATTATGTGATAATTTAGATGTCCATTGCTTTCAGCCTTCTTTTCAAGAAGTTTTTGTAGTCAAGTATTATTTTTTTCCATCTTGTCTATCTCGGTATTTGGATATTTTTAATAGCATTTTACTACTTACTATGTTTTTTTGCAACTATGTATTGCCTTGCATCACCAAATAACCACCCTTACACTAAACCCAAATTCGAAACTTCTATATTTAATGATGTGCATGGCATTAACAAATCTTTACTAAGATTATTTGAGTGTCTTTCTCTGTCTGCTTCATTTGTCTGCTGCAACACCTAATGTATTATTTTTACCCCATAATTTACTGAAAAAATAAATTTGATTTCTTGCAAAAATTTGTCTAGTTTTTGTATGGATATGTGAATCAACTACGACCAAGTTTTGCAAGCCTAAACATTATCATTTTTCTATTTCCTATTCTTATAAAACCTCGCAATTTTCCCAAGATTTGAAATTCCCCCATTTCCTTTACCAGAACACAGCTCCTATTGTCCCCATGCCATGACAATCCACATAGAAGTCTCAGAAAGACCTAATCATGTATCTAATTGACCTAAAACCATCATCATTGGTCTATTCATGGTTAGAAAGTCTCAACAAGAAATTTGTCCCAAATCCCTAATCTCGTTAGATTTTTCTTGCGAAATTTACATACCTAGTACACAATTCTTATGTATTTACATATCTTACACCGAAACTTTTATATTTACACACATAACACTCAAATCTTTAATATAACATAAAAAATAGCACTATTACCATTTTAGTTAAGTACACCATTCATGTATAGTTTAAAGCATCAAAGCACTATATGTGTAAATATAGAAGTTTAGGCGTGAAATATGCTATTACATTAAGATGAGTGCTATGTATGTAAATACCCCCTTTTTTTTGCCTTCTACCAACCCTATCCCTTTCATCCCCACTCCCAACAACCCTAAACCTCTCTTTTCAACATCCCAACAAAGATCAGACTATTAGAATTGCAAAATAAAAAAAAAGAGGCATTGATGCAAGCAGCTAGATTTATCCTATTTGAAGATTGATTAAAACCATATAAGCATCAGAACTCCATTGATTGTCGAACAGATTCATATAAAAGACCCAGTCGATAACATGACCCATCTACGCAATTTGTAGTTTTTAGATGAGTATTCCTTTTTCCATTTCCTTTTGACTGCTATGCTAAGCCTAACGAGAAAAGAAAGGGAATATGTAACATACCACTCAATTCCTATGTATTTACATATCTAACACCTAAACTCTAGTTTTTACATACATACCACCTTACCTGTTCATGAAAAAGTGTATTTCACTTTTTAAAACTAAAATGGTTGTATTTTTTGTCTTATGAAAGATTTGGGTGGGTAAGTTTAGAAGGTAAAATGTAGGTTTTTGTTATGTAAATACATAGGAATCAGGTGGTATCCATGTAAATGCGCACCTAAAAACCTGAAATATTTACTCTACGTGGCATCCATCTTTCCTTCAACTGTTACTCTAAGCAAGCTAATGGTTTTCAAATTACTAGATGAATATCCTTTTGCCAAGCTCCTTTGCTGCTATGATAAGTTTAAAGAGAAAATAAAGGGAAGATTTATCTACATACCGCTCAATTCTTATGTATTAACATATCTAACTTCTAAACTTCACTTTTTACATACTTACCACTTTACCTATGCATGGAAATATGTATTTCACTTTTTAAAAGCTAAATAGTGATATTTTTTTATGCGATATGAAAGATTTGGGTGGTATAAATATAAAAATTAAAGTTTAAGTGTTAGATATGTAAATACATAAAAATTGGGCGGTATGTATATAAATGCCTCAAAAGAAAGACACTCCTAAAATCCTGAAATATTTACTCTAGGAAGATTTACATACACACCACTTAATTCTTGCATGTTTACATATTTAAAACACAAACTTCAATTACAACCACCTTATCTATACGTGAAAACTGTGCATCTAATTTTTTTGATTTGTATAGTGTAAATGTAAAAGGAAATTTAAGTGTTAGATATGTAAATACATAGGAATGGGGCGACATGTATGTATATGCCCGTTGCGGTTCCTAGGAAATCTCTCTCCTTTCTTATCCATGTTTCCTTTAACTGTTACTCTGAGGAAGCTAATGGTTTCAAACTTTACTGTCTGAGTCTGTCTTTGTTATTAATCCAGGACCTTTACAGAGGCATGCTCAGGGAGGATGGAGAGGCATCTCCGGCGGGCGGATTGACCTCAGCCGCCACTGTCAACTTTCTGGCCGGCGCAGCTGCCGGCTGCACCACACTCGTTCTCATCTACCCTCTCGACATCGCCCACACCCGGCTTGCCGCCGACATTGGCAAGTCGGACTCGCGCCAGTTTAGAGGCATTCTCCACTTCCTCCAAACCATCCACAAAACCGACGGCATCCGAGGCATCTATAGAGGCCTCCCTGCCTCCCTCCACGGCATGGTGATCCACCGTGGCCTCTACTTTGGCGGCTTCGACACTGCTAAGGAGTTTCTCGTGTCAGAAAACTCGGCTTTATGGAAAAGGTGGGCGACCGCGCAGCTCGTCTCCACGATGGCCGGGCTGATTTCCTATCCGCTCGATACCGTGCGACGGCGGATGATGATGCAGTCCGGGTTGGAGAAGCAGATGTATGGCAGCACTGCAGACTGCTGGAGGAAGATATATGAGACGGAAGGAGTCGTCTCATTCTACCGCGGTGCGGTTTCGAACATGTTTAGGAGCACCGGAGCAGCTGCCATTTTGGTATTGTATGATGAGGTGAAGAGGTTCATGAACTGGGGCCGATTATGACAGGTACATCCATTTTTTTTTGGGAAATTTGCATACATACCACACAATTCTTATGTATTTTTGTTTGATATTTACACTTAGGGACATTTAGATGCATAGCACACAATTCTTATGTATTTACATGTCTCACACCTAAATTTTCATATTTACACAGCACTGAAATCTTTGATATCACAGCACTATTATTACTTTGTAGAAGTGAAATACAACTTTTCATGTATAGGTTTAAAGCACCAAAGTGCTAGATATGTAAATATAAAAGTTTAGGTGTGAGATATGTAAATACATAAGAATCATGTGCTATGTATGTAAATTTTCCTTACAATTACAACACCTTAGTGTCATAGACCTTTGCATGCTTTTAGGAAGGTATTGATGGTGGTATTTTTTATGTAATGTCAAAAATTTGAGTGGTATGCATGTAAATATGAATGTTTAGGTGTTAGATATGTAAATACATAAGAATTGTGTGGTAATATGTAAATGACCCATTCTTTTTTGCTGCTATGATTTTTTTTTGCTATTTTTTGAGATGGAAAAGGGGTGGAATGGTACAGATAGTTTGGACCAATATTATTGGTGAATTTTGTATAGAAAGCAGATGTGTATCATATTATTTCTCCTATAGGTGTTTTGTGCTGCTCTTCCACTTAATGCTGAAGATGTAATTCTTATGCAAAGTGGTTTGGTTTAGGATGATGCATCCGAAATTGAAAACTTGCTTGAAACTCTCACTCAGCTGAATCAAATTGAGATTGGAAGTTGAAATGAAGAGTTGAGGATTAGCGTTCTGTTGAGATTTGTATATAGTTTTGAGTCTTAATTGTAAATAGAAAATATAGAAGAAGTTTAGGGAATTATTTGTAAAATATTGTAAGACCTTATGTAAAGCCCAAGTTATTGATGAATAGAACAAGTTTTTAAGAGCAATCAATTCTTTATGGTATTAGAGCCTAACCTAGCAGCCAATCGATGTCGCCCTGTCAGTCGCGATAGAGCTCACTGGGAAGGTAGACGGGATAGCTTCGCGTAGCTACATCGCCAAGGCAGATGGGATCACGACATTGCTCGCTGGGATCAACAGATGAGATCGAGGCAGTGCTTGTTGTGCTTTCTTTAAGCAGACGGAACCACTCGTGAAGGCTCGTTGAGAAGGCAGACGGGATCACGACACTGCTTGTTGCTTTTTTTAAGCTCCTCGAACATCGGGTCCAGGATCTTGTACCGCCTTGAGAGATTGTCGAACTTCTTCTTGTATGCATTTCAATAATCAGAGTTCGTGCTCGCTGGGATCGCTGGAAAGGCAAATGGGATCGTGGCTTTACTCATTGAGATTGGCTGAGGGGATCGACATCTACCTGATCGTGAAGGGCTTCTGCGAAGGTTTACTGTGAGATGAAGGAGCGAAGCAGGATTTTGATTTTGTTCGTACATAATAAAGTCTCTTTGTTTCCTTCTCAAGGAATTGTTTTCGGGATGTCAACAGGCGAAGATAGTATGATAAACAAAGCATTAGAACTTCTGGGAAATATAGATCCTGAAGATTTGAAGGTTTTGGTTGGGCTCATATAAGGAGTTAGTGTGTCATTGGGAGCCATTACCTCAGCATGTGTTCCGGCTCAGTCGAGTAGACTTCCAGGAATGCAAGTAACTTTGGTTGCCTCTGGCTCAGGTATGACTGGTGCTCAGGAGGAGACCCAGTCGCTACAACTACGGAGAAGTGGGACACCTGAGCAGTGCCTGTCCAAAGCCACCCAAGGAGAGATAGACGGGTAGATGTGGATAGTCTAGAGGACGTGGTTGTAGTCGTGGAGGCCAAACAGGTGGAAGAGGGGGTTACCGGGAAAATTTAATTGTAGTGGAGGTCGAGGAAGAGACCGGGGTGGTCTTTACCGATAAGGATCACGAGCTCCTTGAGACGTTGAAAAGAAAGAGGAGAACATCATGTGATACAACTGTTGGCGTCACATGTGTAGGGTGTCCACTTGACCAGCTCAGGATGATTCTTTGCTCATTCATAGTATCCCGTAACTCAAGACACCCATTCGAGACCTTCGGTACGTGTTCGGGGTGCAAAAACAAGGTTTGTGATAATTCATCGTTACCCGAGAGAATCTGTCGTCGAGTGCACCTACTTAGGACATTGGACATGTTTGATGTCCATTATAGTGTCCTATGGTCTAAATCCATTCAAAGCCTCTCTGCGGTCAAGGGAAGTAATGGAACCCTTCCACGCGTGTTACGGGAAAATAGGGTTTGGAACGCCTTACCTGCGCCTTAGTTCAAAGCGCCCATTGGTGATCGATTCTTCGACCAACGAACGAGCAAGACGCTCATTTTTGAAGTTAGGGGATCATAATTTATTCATATTTGGTCCCCCATAGCTTTTGGATCGAGAAAATCCTTCGCCGGATGTTCCCAGATGAAAACAGATTTTCAAGGTCAACCCCGCACCTAGGCGGCAGCCCCAGGCGCCTAGGCGACCAGAACATTCCCCACGGGGCTTAAAACAGAGAGGACAACATATCGACGCCAGCTTGGGGTGTATATGCGCCAGAAATTGCTTCGAAATAGTTCGAAAGCTAGCCTTGGGAAACCTTGCGCCTGGCCCCAGAGCCCAGCTTAAGTGCCAAGCCAAATTCAACCCCAATTTTCTCCCGTGATTTTCATGATTTTGACCCCCACACTCTGGCATAGGTAGCCGAAAGTGCTTGGATTTCTTGGCTTTGGGGAGATTTGCTTAGGGGGAGATAAATGAGGTAATAATATCGCTTTTTATACCTTTTTTGGAGGCTCCTAGGGTGAGGTGGCAAGAACATTTTTAGCAAATTTGGGTGGAAATTGGAGAAGGGATGGTTTAAGCTCCATTCTCCTTCTCATTTCATCATTTTTTTCTCATTTTCAGATTNTTAGGGTGAGGTGGCAAGAACATTTTTAGCAAATTTGGGGGGAAATTGGAGAAGGGATGGTTTAAGCTCCATTCTCCTTCTCATTTCATCATTTTTTTCTCATTTTCAGATTTTGTGGATGTCGGTGAGGTGAGAGCATAGAGCACTTGAGAGCCTCATCTTCCCCTTGGAGAGAGTTTCTTGGAGAGAGCATGAGTGAAAGACTCTTCATGTTCCTCAACGAGAGGAAGCGAAGAGATCCCATCTCCTCCATCCTTTTCTCTTCCTCATCTCCATCTTCTTCAACCATTTGCCTTGAGTATGTGAGGAGATTCTCTTGAGGAGAGCGAGCTTAGTTGGCAGGGAAGCAAGGTTTCTTCTCTCCTTCTAAATGAGAACTTCTTCTTTTTTTGGAGTGGGGTGGGCCTCGTCGGAGCTTTGCCGGAACTTTGTTTTCTTTCTTATTGTCCGGAGAGCTTCATCCCACTAGAAGAAACACATCCACAACCTTTGCTTTGGTGATATTCTCTAAAAACCCTTTGCTTACTAGGTGTTTGTGGGTTTGATTGCCCAAACGAGGCAGGTTTGACCGACCAGCTGGTATCATCCGTCTCAATCGATCGCCCGTTATCGGATGGTTTAATTGATCGAACGATACCAGTCGACCCGACCACATGCTCATTGATTGACCAATCATGTGTGTGATTTATTTGTTGATTGTCACACATTACAATTTGCCTTGACTGAACGCGCCGGCCTTGTCGGCGTTACAATTTGCCTCAACCCCCCCCCCCCCCCCCCCCCCCCCCCCCCCCCCCCCCCCCCCCCCCCCCCNCCTGTTATCGGATGGTTTAATTGATCGAACGATACCGGTCGACCCGACCACATGCTCATTGATTGACCAATCATGTGCGTGATTTATTTGTTGGTTGTCACACATTACAATTTGCCTTGACTAAACGCCCTGGCCTTGTCGGCGTTACAATTTGCCTCAACCCCCCCCGGTTTGGTCGGTATTACATTTTGCCTCGACCGGCCGCTCTGCACTACACTTTGCCTCAATCGGTCGCCTCGACCCGGTTGACATTACATGTTGGTCTGATCGGCCGTCCCGACCCAGCCGATCGATCACTTTGGTCTGACTCGTCGCTCCGGCCTGGTCCGCATTACACTTTGGTCTGAACGGCTCCCTTGACTTGGTTCAACCAATCACTTTGATCCGACCAACTGCCCTAGCCTGGTTGACCGATAACTTTGGTCCGGTCGGCCACCTTAACCCGACTTAGCACGTTGGCTACGTTGCTCCAGGTTGACCGTCATAGTGGGTTGAACTTCACTTGCACAGTGTATGTTTTGCATGCACATTGTTGTTTACATGATGTTATAGTCGTNTCGACCGCCCTAGCCTGGTTGACCGATAACTTTGGCCTGGTCGGCCACCTTAACTCGACTTAGCACGTTGGCTACGTTGCTCCAGGTTGACCGTCGTAGTGGGTTGAACTTCACTTGCACAGTGTATGTTTTGCATGCACATTGTTGTTTACATGATGTTATAGTCGTTATCATATGCATGAGTTGTATTTTGAGTGTTTATTCATATACTCACCACACTTGAATGATTCTCTCTAGTGAGAAACATCATCTTTCGGACCAGTTTCTACTTCATGCCCGCCCTTTTTGGTCACAACCTTCATGGCACAACCATCCTTTGGGCTAATGTCTCTATGTCACGCCAACCCTCAGGCATTTGCCTCCACAACACGCCTGCCCTTTGGGGTCACTGTCTCCGCGACACACCCATTTTTTGGGTCGCTACCTCTACGACATGCCCACATTTTCGGGTCACTACCTCTGCGACACACTCATCATTTGGGTTGCTGCCTCCACGACAAGCCCACCCTTTCGGGCCACTGCCTTCACGACACCCATTTTTCGAGCTACTAGCTCCACGACACACCCACTCTTCCGGGTCACTGCCTCTATGACACGCCAATTCATGTGGGCCGCTGCCTCCGCAACACACTCGCTCCTGAGTCACTGCCTCCACGACACACACCCCACAACTTCTATAATATGATTGTCTGCATTTGCATCTGCATGCATGCATGAATAGCGAGCCAAGCTCTATAGATGAGTGACCCCGTATTGATTACAATGCCTTAACGAGCATTACAAAAACAATCCCATCGAATCTTATGTATTTGCAACGCTCACACCTAAACTCTCTTTGTTGCATATAAATTCAGATCATGAAGAGCAGTCCCATCGAAACTATGGCAAGCCCACCAAATTGTTGATGTGAGGTAATTCTTCAATATGAACTACAAATCAAAAAGATGTAAAATCACTCAGTTCTTATGCATTTACATACATAGCACAAAACTCTTATGTATTCACATTTTTCCAATATCACAACACATACCTGCATACATACCACACAATCCTTAGAAATTTATAAATCTCACATCAAAACTTTCATCTTTACACAGGAAAAACAACATAATCCTTTCAACCAAAACCACAAAACTCTCATTGAGAGCATTAACATGCATAGCACACAACTCTCATGTATTCACATTTAACAAGTTTAAAGGATGGTATTTTTATCTGATACAGAAAATTTGGGTGGTATAAATGAGCAAAGTTTAAGCTTTAGATATGTAAATACATAGAAATTAGGTGGTATGTATGTAAATCTACAATTTTTTTTTTTTTGAACAGGATACTTGCCCTATGAAACCAACACATAAAACTGGTTACAATCATTCTTGTTGTACAAATTTTCAACTAGCCATGGTTTCACAAAAATGTTACTGCACACAATATGCTGCTTCTACCAAATCAGGCTAGAAACATTGATATTCAAGACCAAGTACCTCCCAAACTCAGCTCATCATCTTGAAAATTAGGGGCTGCATGATAGTGGCTTTAACAGCTTTAAGAAAATTCAGTAAAATTGGATTTACTAAATCCTGCTAATAATATGATTGATTAAATATGAGATTTAGAGCAAAACTGAGAAGAATTTAAACAAGAATTAGATTTATTAATACATTCTAGCTCTGCTTGGTGAATGCGCCTTCTAGGAAAGTTCCGAGAATGTTTCCGAGCGAATTGATGCCTTTACACTTTGCAATCTCTTTGATGTCATATTTTGAATCCTTCCTCTAGCTCTTCTTGTGTTTGAAGTCTAAAAACATATTTGAACTGGCCTTCACGAACCCGGGCATGTTTGAACGGGCCTAGACGAATATCTTGGGTTGGGATTGTGTGGGCAATGATGAGCTCCAAATCTCTTGCGTCGAGCATCTCTTGTTGGAATATGACAACGAACCTTCTTAAGTTTTTTGAAGGCTCTTGTCGGATCTTCAAAAACTCCCTAGGAGTTCTGCGGCTTTTTGGCACTAGCGAACATGGCTACAAACATCTGCTTGAACTTAGCAAAAGAAGTGATAACACTTATAGGCAAGTAGTTGAACCAACATAAGGTCAATTCTTTTAGAGTCATAAAGAATAAACGACAATTCAAAACATTATTTATACATTGCAGATACATAACTGACTCAAGTGAAGTTACGTGATCAATTGGACCGTTTCTTTTTTTTGTAGAACTATAAAGATAAAATCTTGAACTTTTGCAGTGCTTCAGCTTCTATTATCTCCCTTAAAAGCATTCTTTGATTACTTATACTTCAACTTCTCTCCCCTTTCTTCTACCTCATTGTCTCAGAAGTTAGAAGGTTCTTCTTCTGAGAATTATAACTCATCATCTTCTTCTTCTTTTAGCCTTGACGATGGAGCTCTTCTTGACCTTATTCTCAGTAGCTCACGTCTACAGGCCCTCGACCCTGATGATCCCATGTGTTGTTTGGCACGGGTCTGGGAGGTTTCATGTCTTGCCTCTTGTATTATTGTCATTATTTGTGCTTTTAGGTCAGTGATTAATTGCATCACAAACTCTTTGATGCAGTTCATCATTATTTTTTTTTTCTCCCTCGCGTTGAAGATATCTTTACTCTTGAGGATGAACTCCACGCTTATTGCACATTTCAATATGTTGTATCCTTTTATGACGCATGAACCCATATCATTCGTTCATGCGTGGACGCATACAATCCAGGGGAGACATTTGTATGAAAGAAGAAAAAATGTATGTGCTCCTCAAACCTGATCTCTTAGTCTCTGTCAGAGGTGGAAGGAGAGGAAGAAAAGGGTTATTAGAGAGGGTATCTGACCCCTTTGAATGTGGGATGACACATCCATTTATATTACTCATATATGACCTTTTATCTTTTAGGAGACTACATAGAAAAAAAACATAAAATCATAGACTGTACAGTACGAAGTCTATCCATGGTGTATCGATGAAAGATGATGACTTGGGGTATTAAATGACGCATAAATGGACATGAACACATGTATGCTCTTTAACAATGACTTCACTTCGATAGTTAGCTGATCCCGGGAGATACTTGGCGAGAGATCGTCATGTCACCTTGGAGGGTCACTTGGCGGTTGGTGCATGACAACTGACACATCGGAAGGTGAGGTCTGCAACTCAGCTCAACAACTGATACTTGACAGTAGGTCACTTTGTCAACATGTGGTTGATGTGTTCTGGGGGATATGTGCCTTATAGGCCCACAAGACTTGCCAACATATTTATTGGCCCATGAGATACATGTATGAGTATATCACACCTTTAAGGATTTTGAATACTTTTAGGATGTAGGCTCCCAAATAATCCACTGGCTTATACAACCTTGGGGAGACTTGTGTGAGAAGGATGCGAAAGAAGAAAAAATGGATTTGCTCCCCAAGCTTGATTTTTTTCATCAGATGTGAATAGAGAGGGTGAAAGAAATAATCAGAAATGGAATCTAAGGACCTTGAAGCTGGGAGGACATATCTATTTATTTGAGTCATATATTGCCCTTTACCTTTCACAAAATTACACAAAAAGAAAAAATAATGTAATTATAGACCATATAGTAGACGTTTCAATGAAAGATGGTGGTATGGATGTCCGGCTGCTCATAAATTAACATGTATGTCCACTCTTTAACAATGATTTACACTTCAACGGTTAGCTGATTTCAAGGGATAGTTGTTGAGAGATCGACTGTCACCTCGATCCAAGGTTTGGTAAATGGCAACTCATACATCAACATGTGAGATCAGCAACTCGCCTTAGCAATTGGAGCATGACAATTGACACATCGACATGTGAGGCTGGAAAGTCGCATGACAAGTCATTTTGGCAAATGGCATGTGGTTGGTGTGTTTCGAAGGATTTGGAATCTCTCTCTCTCTCTCTCTCTCTCTCTCTCTCTCTCTCTCTCTCNCCAAAAGAAGTGATAACACTTATAGGCAAGTGGTTGAACCAATAGAAGGTCAATTCCTTTAGAGCCATAAGGAATAAATGACAATTCAAAGAATTATTTATACATTGCAGGCACGTAACTGACTCAACTGAAGTTACGTGATAAATTGAACCGTTTCTTTTTTTGTAGAACTATAAAGATAAAATCTTGAACTTTTGCAGTGTTTCAACTCCTATTATCTCCCTTAAAAGCATTCTTTGATTACTTATACTTCTTCCTCTCTCCCTTTCTTCTACCTCATTGTCTGAGAAGTTAGAAGGTTCTTCTTATGAGATTTATAACTCATCATCATCTTATTTTAGCCTTGAAGATGGAGCTCTTCTTGACCTTATTCTCAGTAGTTCACGTCTACAAGCCAACGACCCTGATGATCCCATGTGTTGTTTGGCACGGGTCTAGGAGGTTTCATGTCTTGCCTCTTGTATTATTGTCATTATCTGTGCTTTTAGGTCAGTGATTTACTGCATCACAAACTCTTTGATGCATTTCATCATTCTTCTTTGTTCTCCCTCGCGCTGAAGAAATCTTTACTATTGAGTATGGACTCCACGCTTATTTCACATTTCAATATGTTTTATCCTTTTATGACGCATCAACCCATATCATTTGTGGGCTTATACAATCCAGGGGAGACATTTGTATGAAAGAAGAAAAAATGTACGTGCTCCTCAAGCCTAATCTCTTAGTCTCTGTCAGAGGTGGAAAGAGAGGAAGAAAAAAGGTTATTAGAGAGGGTATTTGACCCCTTTGAATGTGGGATGACACATCCTTTTGTATTACTCATATATGACCTTTTATCTTTTATGAGACTACATAGATAGAAAAAACATAAAACCATAGACCGTACAGTACGAAGTCTATCCATGGTGTATCGAGGAAAGATGACGACTTGGGGTATTAAATGACACATAAATGGACATGAACACATGTATGCTCTTTAACAATGACTTTCACTTTGACAGTTAGCTGATCCCGAAAGATACTTGGCGAGAGATCGTCATGTCACCTTGGAGGGTCACTTGGCGGTTGGTGCATGACAACTGACATATCGGAAGGGGAGGTCTGCAAGTCAGCTAAACAACTGATACTTGACACATTAGTAGGTCACTTCGTCGACATGTGGTTGATGTGCTCTGGGAGATATGTGCCTTCTAGGCCTACGAGACTTGCTAACATATTTATTAGCCCATGAGGTACATGTATGAGTATATCACACCTTTAAGGATTTTTAATACTTTTAGGATGTAAGCTCCCAAATAATCCATTGGCTTATACAACCTTGGGGAAATTGGTGTGAGAAGGATGTGAAAGAAGAAAAAATGGATGTGCTCCCCAAGCTCGATTTTCTTCATCAGATGTGAATAGAGAGGGTGAAGGAAATAATCAGAGAGGGGATCTAAGGACCTTGAAGTTAGGAGGACATCTATTTATTTGAGTCATATATTGTCGTTTACCTTTCAGAAAATTACACATAAAGAAAAAAATGATGTAATCATAGACCAAATTGTAGACATTCCAATGAAAGATGCTGACATGGATGTCTGTCTGCTTATAAATGAACACGTATGTCCACTCTTTAATGATGGTTTACACTTTAACGGTTAGTTGATTCCAAAGGATAGTTGTTGAGAGATCGACAGTCACCTCGATGGGTCACTCCAATGTTTGGTAAATGACAACTTATACATCAATATGTGAGATCAGCAACTCGCCTTAACAATTGGAACATGACAGTTGACACATCGACATGTGAGGCTGGAAAGTCACATGACAAGTCATTCTGGCAATTGGTTTGTGGTTTGTGTGTTCCGAAGGATTTGGGCAGTCTAGGCTCAGGGCTTGCTCAGTCTCTCTCTCTCTCTCTCTCTCTCTCTCTCTCTCTCTCTCTCTCTCNGTTAATTTTAAAGCATTTTTTTATTTATGTTATATTTTAATTTGAAGGGCCGCTTACTAATGATCGTTAACCAAGATTAATAAATAATAAACGTACTAATAAATTAATAACCAAAATCCTTGAAAGTTGACAGCTATTCGTTTTTTCTTAATCAGAAAATCGAATCAAATCGTGTGTCTATATATATATATATATAATATTTAAAATATGATATTTGCATAAATGATATTTTATTACAATAAAAGTATTAAAGTAAATGTATGAAAAAAATATATTTTAAAAATATTTTTTATATAAATAAATATTAGACCCTTAAATATTACATATTGTGAATATATACAAAAAAAAAGAAAATTTACATTCGTAGTTCTATGGACGCCAATGTCTTATAATTATAACCCCTATTAATTCATAGAGCCATGAATTTAGCACGGAAATTGTTATTCGCTCGAAAATTAATTTGAATTTATCTGTGTTATGAGCGAAAATTTTGGATCAAATTTTTTTCGAGTCATNTACATAAATGATATTTTATTACCATAAAAGTATTAAAGTAAATGTATGCAAAAAATATATTTTAAAAATAATTTTTATATAAATAAATATTAGACCCCTAAATATTACATATTGTAAATATATACAAAAAGAAAAAGAAAACTTATATTCGTACATCTATGGACGCCAATGTCTTATAACTATAACCCCTATTAATTCATAGAGCCATGAATTTAGCACGGAAATTGTTGTTCGCTCGAAAATTAATTTGAATTTATCTGTGTTATGAGCGAAAATTTTGGATCAAATTTTTTTCGAGTCATTTGGAACGGTTTGAACTGACTTGAGATCAACTCGTACTATTTTTTATTTACAATGCTAAGTAAGTTTTAATGTAATAAGTCACGAGCCAATTTTGAGTTGGAACATACCCGAATAACTCAATTTGAGCTGCTTAATTTCAATTTGAGCCTGATCAAGCATATTCTGAGTTGAAAGGGATCCAAGGAACTCGATTTGAACTAACTCATTTAGATTTAAGGCGAGATCAAACTCGAATAAATTTCAAAACAACTTAATNTGAATAACTCAATTTGAGCTGCTTAGTTTCAATTTGAGCCTAATCAAGCATATTCTGAGTTGAAAGGGATCCAATGAACTCGATTTGAACTAACTCATTTAGATTTAAGGCGAGATCAAACTCGAATAAATTTCAAAACAACTTAATTTGAAATTGAATATGAAGAACCACGAGCCAATTTCAAACCACACTAGAGAAGAAAAAAAGAAAAAAAGAAAGAAGAAAAAGAAGAATATATATATATATATATATATATATATATATATATATATAATGTTATCTGAAAACGTATTCAAATAACTCTATTTGGGCTAGTTAATTTCAATGTGGAGCTGGATCAAGCCGATTCCGAATTGAAACAAATCGAAATAACTCAAATCGAGTCAGATAGTTTCAATTTAAAGTCTGCCTGAGCTCGAATCAATTTCAAAACATTCAGCTCCTAATCAAATTTAACGAACTAGCCAATTATATTTATTTCCTTATATTTAAAATGCAATGAATATATTCAAATATTTTCTTATATTTATTTCCTTATATTTAAATTAAAAATGATTCTATTAAAATATTTCCTTATATTTATTTTCTTATAAGGAAATATACATAAGGACATATTTTAATAGGCTACAAATAAATATTTTCTTATATTTATAAACTATTAAAATATTTTTTTTATATTTATGTGTTTATTTGATTCGACAGATTTATTAATAAAAAATACTCACCGTTAATTTTACATAGATACTATTAAAATGAAGATAACACATGTAATTATGAATCTAAATGAAATTATTTATATCACTCGAAATCATTTACTACACATGAAAAATATTATAATTTTCATTGTTGTCTTGCCGTTGTATTGTCGTTGAATTAACCAATGTTATTTTCGTTGTATTGAGTTAACAAAAGCATAGAAAAATCTCCAAAACTACACCTAATTGTTAGAAATTCATGTTTAATATTTATGACAAATTCTAAAAATACATAATAGCCAAGATCTTTTAAATTCATGATTTTTACATATTTATAATGAAGTAACGCATACATGTATTCATGATGTTAAAATTTGATCTTCGAGAGATGGAGTTTCTCTCTCTAATCCCTTGAAACTTTATGTACTTTCTGATTGAGAGAAATGTACGGGATCGGTTAGGAAGAGAGATGATTCATTCTCTGAATTATGTTGTATTTAACCACCATCCATCAATGGGGTTACTAACCAATAGAATTTATGAAAATTTAATAAATTAATTGATTTTCATTATTAAAACCAATGACATAAGTTAGTAACTCCTATTTATTTTATGGATTACATGAGTTACAAAATTAATATCATAAGTTATTATAAGTTATGACATAAGTTATGAGTTAAGATAATTAATAGCTTAAGTTATCATGAGCTACAAAAATAAATATCATAAGTTATCATATGTTATAACATAAATTATGAGTTAAGAAAAAAAAAAAACTTAAGTTATCATGATAAATCTCATAAATTATTAAAATAAATGTGAGCCATAAATTAAATTTAACATTATGTCACTTGGCTCACTTAATTTATAATAGTGCATAACATACTGCACAAAATATAAGATAAATCATTATTTATATTGGTTAAATCATAAATTATTTAATAAGTATGAAATTAATATGAATCATGACGGTTGTGCATCAATTTATCGACACACTCCCGGCCATGCATCACAATATCGATTACATACTTTGCATAATGAGAATTAACATCATGGTCTCATAATGTCTATTAAAAGACAAATAATATTGAACATCATGCAGCATAAAGTGTACACTAACGATAAAAATAAGATTTATAAATATTAGAAACAAGAAAAAATTGAGCCCAAAGTGTCAAAATACAAAGCACATAAAACTAATAAAGGGTTTTGGTAATGCATATTCTCACGACATGTTCGTTAAATATCTTCGACAACCCTTTAGTCAAAGGATCTGCAATCATAAGATTGGTGCTAATATGCTCAATTGACACCCTATGCTTCTGAACTTATTCCTTAACGGTAAGGTATTTTAATTTCATGTGTTTAACAATTTTAGAATACTTGTCGTTTTTGGAAAAGAAGACTGTTGATGAGTTATCACAATAAATTTTTAGCTGCTTGGTAATATTGTCGACAATTCCAAGTCCTGAAATATAACTTCCCAGTCATATACCCTGAATTGTAGCTTCGAATGAAGCCACAAATTCAGCTTCAATAGTGGAAGCAGCTGTGATAGTCTGCTTCGCACTTTTCCATGAGATTGCTCCTTCAGCCAAAAGGAACATATAGTCAAATGTTAATTTTCTGGTATCAACACATACAACAAAATCTTAATCTGAATATCCTATCACTTCAAGATCTTTAGATCTTCTGTAAGTGAGCATGTGGTGCTTTGTTCCTTGTAGATACCTCAAAACTTTCTTTGCAGCTTTCCAATGATCTATTCCTAGATTGCTTTGATACATGCCCAACATCCCGACAACAAAGATAATGTCTTGTATGGTACAAGTCTAAGCATACACTAAGCTTCCAACAATAGATGCATAATGAATTTCTTCCACTTGTTTGCATTCCAAATCATTCTTTGGACATTGCATAAAGCTGGATTTATCTCCTTTTTGAATTGGAGGAATACTTGCTGAGCACCCTTTCAAATAAAATCTCTTAAGAACTCTTTCGATACATGTTTTCTGAGACAACCTAACAATCCTTGTGATCTATCACAAAATATTTCAATTCCAATCACATAGGATGCCTCACTCATATCTTTCATTTCAAAGTTCTTAGAGAGAAAGTTCTTGATTTCAATAATAAGCCAAGATCGTTAGTAGCCAACAATATGTCATTAACATACAGAATGAGAAATATGATTTTTCTTCCACTAACCTTTGGATATATACATCGATCAACAATATTTTATTTAAATCCAAAGGACGTGATAGTATCATTGAACTTAAGATACCATAGTCGGGAAGCTTGCTTAAGTCCGTATATTGATTTCTTAAGTTTACACACCATGTGTTCCTTTCGTTGAACCAAAAATTCTTCAGGTTGACTCATGTAGACCTCTTCATCTAAATTCCCATTTAGAAAGACAAATTTTACATTCATTTGGTGTAACTCCAAATCGTAATGAGCTACTGGTGTCATGATAATTCTAAGTGAATCTTTCTTAGAAATCGAAGAAAATGTTTCTTTATACTCGATGTCATTTTTCTGAGTGAAACCTTTGACAACAAGTCTGGCTTTATATCGTTCAGTATTGTCATTTAAGTCACGCTTAGTCTTAAAGACTCATTTACACCCGACTCTTTTTACAACCTTCAGACAATTCAAAGACATCCCAAACTTTGTTGTGTTCCATATATTTCAACTCATCTTTCATTACATCTAACCAATTAGAAGAATTTGCACTTCTTATGGCTTGTGAAAATGAAACTAGATCTTCATTAACTCCTAAGTCAAATTCAAATTCGTGTAGGTAAACCACATAATCATTCGTTTTTCTCGTTGAAACTTTCTAGGTACTATTTCATGTGGTTCATCTAATGTAGGTTCATTACTGACAGTTTCATTGTGGGGTATTTGATCATATTGATGTTGTTCTTGTAAGCTGTCAAATTGTTCAACAACTGTAAGAATAAAAACTTAAGAAGAAATTTTGGGTAAAGGAACTTGAACCCTAATTTCTTGGATCTCCACTTTATGTGGTTCCAAACTCCCACTAAATTCACCATTTTTAATGAACTTGGCATTTCCAGTTTCAATAATTCTGGCACTGTGTTTAGGACAATAAAATCTATACTCTTTAGATTTTTCTGGATAACCAATGAAGAAACCATTGGTTGTTCTTGAGTCTAGTTTCTTTTCATGTGGATTATATAACCTTATTTTCGTTTGGCAACCCCAAACACGCAGGTGTCTTAAACTAGGTTTCCTTCATGTCCACAGTTCAAAATGAGTCTTTGGAATCGCCTTACTAGGAATCTTGTTTAACAAATATGTAGCGGTCTTTAAAGCATGCATCCACAATGATGAAGGTAAAGAAGAATTACTCATCATACTCCTAACCATTTCATTTATAGTACGATTTCGCCTTTCTGTAACACCATTTTGTTATGGTGTTCTTGGCATAGTATATTGAGCACATATGTCATTAGTTTGAAGAAAATTAGCAAATGGATCTGAACATTGTCCAGATTCATTGTAAGTTCCATAATATTCATCGCCTCTATCAGATCATATACTTTTCACTTTTCTGTCTAATTGTCTCTCAACCTCAGTTATATAACTTTAAGGCATCTATAATTTGAGATACTTTATGCAATAAGTAGACATACCCATAACGTGAAAATGATCAATAAAGGTGATAAAATGTTTCTCTCCACCAAAAGATGGAACATCAAAAGATCCACAAATATCAGTGTGTATAATTTCAAGGAGCTGTGTGTTTCTTGTGGTGGTTTTCTTAAGTGTGTGATTTGTATGTTTTCCTTTAATACAATTCACACAAATGTCAAGATCAATAAAATCCAATTCATTAAGGATTTTATTCTTTACTAATCTTTCAATTCTTTCTTTGGATATATGACCCAAATATTTATGTCACAAATAAGCTGACCTTTCATTCATAAAACCACGTTTAGTATCAATATTATGATACAAAGTCTTCAAAGTTTCAGCGAAAAGGTTATTGAGTTTAAGCTTATATAGGTCATCACAAATAATACCAAAACCTATGAGATGATTGTGTTCAAATAAACTGAAATAATAATTTCCAAATTTAAAGGAGTATCCAATAGAATCAAGTTTAGACAATGAAATCAAATTACGAGAAACATAAGGGACATAAAGTGTTCGAAAAAGGTCTAAACGATGTCTAGTATCTAAAATCAACCGATAAGTTCTAGTAGCTTCAACTGACGCTTTGACTCGATTTCTCATGAAGAAAAAATTTTCATTTGGGTTTATGATTTAGGTTGTAAGGAATCCCTACATTGTATTAGAAACATGAGTGGTACAACCAGAATCAATCCACCATGTATTATAAGTAATTTCTGCCAAATTTGGTTTGAAACATACAAAAACATAAAGTTTATCTTTCTTTTCGAACCAGTTTATGCACTTTTGACACACATTTTGATAGTTTCTAGGCTTTCTGCAAAAGTGACACTTAATTCCTTTATGTTCCTCTTTGTGAATTGGGGTACGACACATTAAACTTTAGTGGTCCTTATTTTCCCTTTCCATTATTCATTCCAGGTTTCTTTACAGCTCTTATTTAGTGACCCATGAGATTGATGGAATGATTTGTTCCTTTCTTAAGCCTTACTTCCTCTTGAATGAGCATACATTGTAGTTCATTCACATTCCACTTATCTTTCATAATGTTTTAGTTTATGTGAAATGGATCATACTCAGGAGGCAATGAGTTAATGATAAATTGTACCAGGAAATTTTCATTCACTTCCATTCACAGGGTCTTAAGTCTTGCTGCTATGTTCGTCATTTCAACGAGATGCTCATGCATAGTACGAGAACTATCAAATTTCATGTTGGTTAACTTGCTCAATAGTGTCAAATCAAGAGACTTATTAACAGAGTCAGACTGAGAACAATTCTCAGCAAATTTCATAAATTCCCTAACACTTTCAGTGTTAGAAAATGTACATTTTATGTTATTTGTTATAGTCATTCACATAAAAATTAAGCTTGAGCTGTTGCTTTTTCCTAAGCTTTATAGAAAGATATTTGCTCAACATTGTTAGAATCAGTAAGAGCATGGAGTTTCTCAATCGTGAGTGTCAAATCAAGATCCAGAACACACACCAAGGTGAAACTGGACTTGCTCATGCCATTCAGAGAAATTAAACCCATTTAAAGTTTGAACAGATGTAGCTTGCAAATGAGAAGAAACAGTAGTTATTGCAAATAAATAAAACATGCTTGTATATTAATGCTTTGAACATTAAACTTACATAAATATTCATATAAAATCAGATTAAAATAATAATTATAATAATAATAGTGTATTGAAATCTTATTTGAGTAATATAACAATACATGATAATAAACATAATTGATGCTTGACTTAAATTTAATATAATTGGTAATTATTTTATACTCAAATTAGACACATCTATTATCTTTGNTAAGAACCACGAGCCAATTTCAAACCACACTTGAGAAGAAAAAAAAGAAAAAAAGAAAGAAGAAAAAGAAGAATATATATATATATAAAATGTTATCTAAAAACATATTCAAATAACTCTATTTGGGCTAGTTAATTTCAATGTGGAGCTGGATCAAGCCGATTTCGAATTGAAACAAATCGAAATAACTCAAATTGAGTCACATAGTTTCAATTTAGAGTCTGATTGAGCTCAAATCAATTTCAAAACATTCAGCTCCTAATCAAATTTAACGAACTAGCCAATTATATTTATTTTCTTATATTTAAAATGCAATGAATATATTCAAATATTTTCTTATATTTATTTCCTTATATTTAAATTAAAAATGATTGTATTAAAATATTTCCTTATATTTATTTTCTTATAAGGAAATGAATATTTAAAATATTCATTTCCTTATAAGGAAATATATATAAGGACATATTTTAATAGACTACAAATAAATATTTTCTTATATTTATAAACTATTAAAATATTTTTTTATATTTATATGTTTATTTGATTCAACAGATTTATTAATAAAAAATACTCACTGTTAATTTTACATAGAGATACTATTAAAATGAATATAACACATGTAATTATGAATCTAAATGAAATTATTTTTATCACTCGAAATCATTTACTACACATGAAAAATATTATAATTTTCATTGTTGTCTTGCCGTTGTATTGTCGTTGAATTAACCAATGTTATTTTCGTTGTATTGAGTTAACAAAAGCATAGAAAAATCTCCAAAACTACACCTAATTGTTAGAAATTCATGTTTAATATTTATGACAAATTCTAAAAATACATAATAGCCAAAATCTTTTTAAATTCATGATTTTTACATATATATAATAAAGTAACGCATACCTATATTCATGATGTTAAAATTTGATCTTCAAGAGATGGAGTTTCTCTCTCTAATCCCTTGAAACTTTATGTATTTTTTGATGGAGAGAAATGTACGAGGTCAGTTAGGAAGAGAGATGACACATTCTCTGAATTATGTTGTATTTAACCACCATCCATCAAGGGGGTTACTAACCAATAGAATTTATGAAAATTTAATAAATTAATTAATTTTAATTATTAAAATCAATGACGTAAGTTAGTAACCCCTATTCATTTTAGGGATTACATGAGTTACAAAATTAATATCATAAGTTATTATAAGTTATGACATAAGTTATGAGTTAAGATAATTAATAACTTAAGTTATCATGAGCTACAAAAATAAATATCATAAGTTATCATAAGTTATAACATAAATTATGAGTTAAGGAAAAAGAAAAACTTAAGTTATCATGATAAATCTCATAAGTTATTAAAATAAATGTGAGTCATAAATTAAGTTTAACATTATGTCACTTGACTCACTTAATTTATAATAGAGCATAACATACTGCACAAAATATAAGATAAATCATTATTTATATTGGTTAAATCATAAATTATTTAATAAGTATGAAATTAATATGAATCATGACGGTTGTGCGTCAATTTATCGAAACACTGTCGGTCATGCATCACAATATCGATTGCATACTTAACATAATGAGAATTAACATCATGGTCTCATAATGTCTATTAAAAGACAAATCTTGTTGAACATCATGCAACATAAAGTGTACATTAAGATAAAAACAAGATTTATAAATATTAGAAACAAGAAAAAATTGAGTCCAAAGTGTCAAAATACAAAGAGCTTAAAACTAATAAAGGGTTTTGGTAATGCATATTCTCACGATATGTTCGTTAAATGTCTTCGGCAACCATTTCGTCAAAGGATCTGCAATCATGAGATTGGTGCTAATATGCTCAATTGACACCCTATGCTTCTGAATTTTTTCCTTAACTGTAAGGTATTTTAATTCCATGTGTTTAACAATTTTAGAATACTTGTCGTTTTTGGAAAAGAAAACTGTTGCGGAGTTATCACAATAAATTTTTAGCAGCTTGATAATACTGTCGACAATTCCAAGTCCTAAAATAAAACTTCGCAACCATAAACCCTGAATTGTAGCTTCGAAACAAGCCACAAATTCAGCCTCAATAGTGGAAGCAGCTGTGATAGTCTGTTTCGCACTTTTCCATGAGATTGCTCCTTCAGTCAAAAGGAACATATAATCAAATGTTAATTTTCTGGTATCAACACATACAACAAAATCTGAATCTGAATATCCTATCACTTCAAGGTCTTTAGATCTTCTATAAGTGAGCATGTGGTGTTTTGTTCCTTGTAGATACCTCAAAACTTTCTTTGCAGCTTTTCAATGATCTATTCCTGGATTGCTTTGATACATGCCCAACATCCCGACAACAAAGATAATGTCTTGTATGGTACAAGTCTAAGCATACACTAAGCGTCCAACGATAGATGCACAAGGAATTTCTTCCATTTGTTTGCATTCCAAATCATTCTTTGGACATTGCATAAGGCTGAATTTATCTCTTTTTTGAATTGGAGCAATACTTGCTGAGCACCCTTCCATATAGAATCTCTTAAGAACTCTTTCGATATATGTTTTCTGAGACGAGCTAACAATCATTGTGATCTATCACAAAATATTTCAATTCCAATCACATAGGATGTCTCACTCATATCTTTCATTTCAAAGTTCTTAGATAGAAAATTCTTGGCTTCATATAATAAGCTAAGATCATTATTAGCCAGCAATATGTCATCAACATACAGAATGAGAAATATGATTTTTCTTCCACTGACCTTTGGATATATACACCGATCAACAATGTTTTCTTTAAATCCAAAGGACGTGATAGTATCATTGAACTTAAGATACCATTGTCGGGAAGCTTGCTTAAGTTTGTATATTGATTTCTTAAGTTTACACACAATGTGTTCCTTTCGTTCAACCAAAAATTCTTCAGGTTGACTCATGTAGACATCTTCATCTAAATTTCCATTTAGAAAGACAATTTTTACATTCATTTGATGTAACTCTAAATCATAATGAGCTACTAGTGTCATGATAATTCTAAATGAATCTTTCTTAGAAACCGGAGAAAATGTTTCTTTATATTCGATGCCATCTTTCTGAGTGAAACCTTTGGCAACAAGTCTGACTTTATATCGTTCAATATTGTCATTTGAGCCACGCTTAGTCTTAAAGACTCATTTACACCCGACTCTTTTACAACCTTCAGACAATTCAACGACATCCCAAACTTTGTTGTGTTCCATCTATTTCAACTAATCTTTCATTACATCTAACCATTTAGAAGAATTTGTACTTTTTATGGCTTGTGAAAATTAAACTGGATCTTCATTAACTCCTAAGTCAAATTCAAATTCGTGTAGGTAAACCACATAATCGTTCATTTTTCTCGTTGAAACTTTCTAGGTACTACTTTATGTGGTTCATCTAATGTAGGTTCATTACTGACAGTTTCATTGTGGGGTATTTGATCATATAATTATTGTTCTTGTAAGCTGTCAAACTGTTCAACAACTGTAAGAATAACAACTTGAGAAGAAATTTTAGGTAAATGAACTTGAACCCTAATTTCTTGGTTCTCTACTTTATGTGGTTCCAAACTCCCACTAACTTCACCGTTTTTAATGAACTTGGCATTTCCAATTTCAATAATTCTGGCACTGTGGTTAGGACAATAAAATCTATACTCTTTAGATTTTTTTGGATAACCAATGAAGAAACCATTGGTTGTTCTTGAGTCCAGTTTCTTTTCATGTGGATTATATAACCTTATTTTCGCTGGGCAACCCGAACTCGCAGGTGTCTTAAACTAGGTTTCCTTCATGTCCACAGTTCAAAATGAGTCTTTGGAATCGCCTTACTAGGAATCCTGTTTAACAAATATGTAGTGGTCTTTATAGCATGCATCCACAATGATGAATGTAAAGAAGAATTACTCATCATACTCCTAACCATTTCATTTAGAGTACGATTTTGCCTTTTCTGTAATACCATTTTGTTGTTGTGTTCTTGACATAGTGTATTGAGCACATATGTCATTAGTTTGAAGAAAATTAGCAAATGGATCTGAACATTGTCCATATTCATTGTAAGTTCCATAATATTCACCGCCTCTATCAGACCATATAATTTTCACTTTTCTATCTAATTGACTCTCAACCTCAGTTATATAACTTTAAGGCATCTATAATTTGAGATATTTTATGCAATGAGTAAACATACCCATAACGTGAAAATCATCAATAAAGGTGATAAAATGTTTCTCTCCACCAAAAGATGAAACATCAAAAGGTCTACAAATATCGGTGTGTATAATTTCAAGAAGCTGTGTGTTTCTTGTGGTGGTTTTCTTAAGTGTGTGATTTATATGTTTTCCTTTAATACAAGTCACACAAATGTCAAGATCAATAAAATCCAATTTATTAAGGATTTCATTCTTTACTAATCTTTCAATTCTTTCTTTAGATATATGACCCAAACATTTATGCCACAAATAAGCTGAACTTTCATTCATAAAACCACATTTAGTATCAATATTATGATGCAAAATCATCAAAGTTTCAGCGAAAAGGTTATCGAGTTTAAGCTTATATAGGTCATCACAAATAATACCAGAACCTATGAGATGATTGTGTTCAAATAAACTGAAATAACAATTTCCAAATTTAAAGGAGTATCCAATAGAATCAAGTTTAAACAATGAAATCAAATTACGAGAAACAGAAGGGACATAAAGTGTTCGAAAAAGGTCTAAATGATGTCTAGTATCTAAAATCAACCGATAAGTTCCAGTAGCTTCAACTGACGCTTTGACTCGATTTCTCATGAAGAAAAAAATTTTATTTGGGCTTATGATTTAGGTTGTAAGGAATCCCTACATTGTATTAGAAACATGAGTGGTACAACCAGAATCAATCCACCAGGTATTATAAGTAATTTCTGCCAAATTTGATTTGAAACATATAGAAACATAAAGTTTACATTTCTTTTCGAACCAGTTTATGCACTTTTGATACACATTTTTATAGTTTATAGGCTTTCTGCAAAAGTGACACTTAATTCCCTTATGTTCCTCTTTGTGAATTGGGGTACGACACATTAAACTTTAATGGTCCTTGTTTGTCCTTTACATTCTTCTTTCCAGGTTTCTTTACAGCTCTTCTTTGGTGACCCATGAGATTAATGGAATGATTTGTTCCTTTCTTAAACCTTGCTTCCTCTTGAATGAACATACATTGTAGTTCATTCACATTCCACTTATCTTTCATAGTGTTGTAGTTCATGTAAAACTGATCATACTTAGGAGACAATGAGTTAATGATAAATTGTACAAGGAAATTTTCATTCACTTCCATTCACAGGGTCTTAAGTCTTGCTGCTATGTTCATCATTTCAACGACATGCTCATGCATAGTACGAGAACCATCAAATTTCATGTTGGTTAACTTGCTCAATAGTGTCAAGGCAAGAGACTTATCAACAGAGTCAGACTGAAAACAATTCTCAGCAAATTTCATAAATTTCTTAGCACTTTCGGTGTTAGAAAATGTACATTTTATGTTATTTGTTATAGTCATTCACATAAACATTAAGCTTAATCTGTTGATTTTTCCCAAACTTTATAAAAAAATATTTACTCAACATTGCTATAATCAGTAAGAGCATGGTGTTTCTCAATCGTGAGTGTCAAATCAAGATCCTGAACACACACCAAGGTGAAACTGGACTTGTTCATGTCATTCAGAGAAATTAAACCCATTTAAAGTTTGAACAGATGTAGCTTGCAAATGAGAAGAAACAGAAGTAGTTATTGCAAATAAATAAAACATGTTTGTATATTAATGCTTCAAACATTAAACTTACATAGATATTCATATAAAATCATATTAAAATAATAATTATAATAATAATAGTGTATTGAAATCTCATTTGAGTGATATAACAATACATGATAATAAACATACTTGATGCTTGACTTAAATTTAATATAATTGGTAATTATTTTATACTCAAATTAGACACATCTATTATCTTTGGATATATAAACATATCTTAACTAAGTATATAAATAAACTACAATCATATTCAAAAATTATAAAATAAATGATCAACCTTTAGGCGATCTATAAGTATTTTATAATCAATGAATTTTAATATTTTTGTAATGAAATGTTAAATTTTTTCATAACAAACATTGCATACTCATGAGCAATTGAATTTATTTAATTTGACGTCTATTAAACTTATTAATTTGGTCACTTTGGTGACTAATAAACTAAACATAACATCTACGTCAAATAAATAATAATTTTAATTACATCAATTTACTTTAACATCATTGATCTAATTCACAGCGAAAATTTAATACCATTAACATAAATAAAATTATATGAAAAATCATAAATCTAGTAATCAAGGCTATGATACCACATGTTAGAAATTCATGTTTAACATTTATGACACAAATTTTAAAAATACATAATAGCTAAGATTTTTTAAATTCATAATTTTTTACATATCTATAATAAAGTAAAGCATACCCGTATTCATGATGTTAAAATTTGATCTTGAAGAGATGGAGTTTCTCTCTCTAATCTCTTGAAACTTTTTGTACTTTTTGATGGAGGGGAATGTACGGGGTGTGTTAAGAAGAGAGACAACTTATTCTCTGAATTATGCTCTATTTAACCACCATCCTTCAAGGGGTTACTAACCAATATAATTTATGAAAATTTAATAAATAAATTGATTATTATTATTAAAATCAATGACATAAGTTAGGTCCCCCTATTCATTTTGGGGATTACACGAGTTACAAAATTAATATCATAAGTTATCATAAGTTATAACATAAGTTATGAATTAAGAAAATAAATAACTTAAGTTATAATGATAAATCTCATAAGTTATTAAAATAAATGTGAGTCATAAATTAAAATTTAACACTAATAACTCACTCCAGAATAACACAACATAGCAACTGCAATTTTAGTAAAATAACACCACAATAACACTATAATAAGTACTGCGCAATAATCCAATAACTCTGCAGAGTTTTTCAAATAACATTTGAATAACACCTCAATAATATCACAATAACACCATAATAACACTCTAAATTTACTCGAATAACACCCTCGCTGAAAATACACTAATAACACATTGAGTTACTTCAAATAATAACGAATAACACCTAAATAACAACACAATAACTTTCGAATAACATTGCAATAACACTCGAATAATATCGTGGTACTATTGCGGTATTATTAAAATATTTTTTTATATTTATTTCATTATTTTTTATTTTATTATATTTAAAATTAAATGAATATATTAAAATATTTCTTTATATTGATTTC
>JXCR01133109.1:6072-36861 GCA_002079205.1 Phalaenopsis hybrid cultivar
GGTAGGGCGAATGCCTGGAAGGTTATGCGAGATTAGGCGAGGAATTAAACGGATTCGATTCATGGAGTCGGCTCAATTGAAAAATCTTAACTCCTAATTACATTCAATTAAGATGAGATTAAATGACTCATTTGAAATTTGAAACTATTTAGCTTGTTTTCAGCCCATTTCCAGCCTGAGCCCACACTCCCTAATTAAAAATTAGTGTGCATCCATTTTCGTGTCTTTCGCCCGCACGCAAAACCATAACAATATGATTGTCCTTCCTAGCTAAAGTTGACGTCCCAAACGCGCTTACATGGTCTGTTTTGTCATCAGGGTTCGTCTGGACAAGTTTGTCAACGATCGAGCAAAAAAGTGTTAACTTTTATTTTCCTTCGAATTTTGGGTTCGCGACGGGTCATTTTGAAAATTGATTTTAGTGGTGTAATGTGTGTGTGTCAGTGACTTGAGTTGTGATGTTTTCGCCTAGTGTATGTGCAAATTGTAGCGTTTGCTTAGCCGAACTATGAAGTGTTCGCCTAAGGTCTCTTGATCCTATAGGAACTAACTTTTGAGCTCTCCACATGTTAGTCCTTAGCCCTTGCAATTAAGAGTCGAGTGCTTGAGACTACTCATACGAGATCTTCACAAAAATGGGTCAAGAAGTGGTTCAAAGTTCTATGTGAGGTGGGCTCCGTTATTAATCTACTAGAATGGTCAATACGAAACTCCTAAAGCTAGATCCTAGGTTCTAGGAGGAGGAAACTAAAACCTCATTGAAAATGAGATCAATAATGTGTAAATGCATTGGTTCTGTAGTTCAAAAAAATCACTCGGGTGATTAATTTATAAATATCATTGTTTCATGTGGTCTATATGTAATTATCCCTATTCTTTTATGAGGCTTTGCAAATATTGGATGCAAAAACATGCATTCTTATCAACTCTATGGGCATTACAATTTGTAACATTTAATTGAATTACATGACTTGCAGGCAAATGCTTCAACAGCCAGGAAATATGAGGTGAAGGCCTCCAAGATCAGCACTGTGAGGCACAGTGGAAACAACAAAGCTGATGCTACTAAGGTTGAGCACATTAACTTAGTTTTTTTTTCCTAATCTTTTGATAACATTCTCTCTTTTACTATATTTGAGCTTGGTGTAGATCCTAATTACTTACTAATTTTGGTTACGTTGCCAAAGCTATAGCCTTTAAAAAAATCTTAATATATTGACAAAAAAGCTGATAATTTTAATACGATGTCACATAATTCTTGTGTATTTACATATTTAACCCTTAAAAAGTTTGATATTTTAATTTATGACACTTTGTTGTCATAACCTTGGATGAAAAGGTTTATTCTTTCTCATTTGAAATGTTAGTAATAGTGCTATTTTTCATGCAATATTAAAGATTTGAGGGTTATGTATGTAAATAAGTTAGTGTTCGATACGTAAATATGGTAATGGTTGTTTGGTATGTATTTAAATATATGCTAGCTTACCTATGCATGAAAAAGTATATTTTACATTTTAGAATATAAAATAATGGCATTTTTTGTGATATGAAAGTTTTGGGTAGTATAAATATAAATTGCTTTCACATACGCACCACAATAATCTTATGTTGTTAGATAGCTAATATCTAAACTTTAATATTTACGTTCATAGCACTCACATCTTTAACATCATATCAAGAATATCACTTTTACTAACCTTTTAAAAATCAAATGCACCTGAAAGGTTTATAGCACCAAATTGTCTGAAATGCGTAAATATGAAATTTTAGATGTCAGATATGTAAATTCATTAGAATTGTGTGGTGCAGATGTAAATTTTCCATTTAAGAATTGGGCGGTATGTATGTGTAAATTATCGGAATGTAAAATTTGGGTCCAGTTATGCTTACACAAATTCGGTTGAAATGAGTTTTCCAACCATTGAATTTGCTTCAAAATGCATGCATTGCAAAAGAAAATTATTGTTTTTTTGTCGTCATAAAACAATTCCAATGACCGAAAAATCATGCTTCGGCTTCAACATTCTTGATATTTACTTAAATTTTCGCTCGGAGAGCATATCATTGTATTTTTTTCGCAACGTTCCATCGAATTCCGTGCTTTTAACTGAGATTTCACCTCCATGTCCTAAACAGAAACAGATGACCACAGTAGAAAAACTTGAAAGGCCAAATGGTGTGAGCAAATCATTCATTGGTGGAATGCCACTTGATGTGAAGAAATCCAGGTTTGTTTAGTCTATATTCTCTCACTTTTCTCTTTAATTAGTAATATTATGACTTGCTTACCACTCAATTCCTATGTATTTACACATGCAACACTTTCTTTTTTCATTTATACCATCTTAATGTTGTCACATAAAAAAAATACTACCATTTGAACTTTTAAAAAAGTGGAATACACATTATCATGCTAAGGTAAGGTGGTATATATGTAAACCTTCCTAATTTTCCCGGTTTGCTATGCCTTCTTAGACTATTATCTTCCTCTTCTCAATGTGATATACATACCACTCAATTCGTTTGTATTAGCATATCTTACACTTAAATTTAGTTTTTTTTTACATTTATACCATCTATAAATCTTTTTGACATCATGGAAGAAATACCCACCATTTTAACTTCTAAAATGTGAAATACACATTTTCATGCATAGGTAAGGTTGCATGTATGTAAAAAAAAATAAAATTTAGATTTGCTAAATATGTAAATACTTAGGAAGTAAGTGATGTGCATGTAAATGTTTATAATAATATTAGTTAACATTACAGGAAGGAGAATCCAAGATGGAGGTGATCTTGAAGACCAAGAAATGCTTTGTGGCTATTTTGTTCATTTGTATAGAGTATGTTTAGCTTTAATTGACAAGCACTTTGTGGAGGACTCTTTAATGCAAAAAATTTATATGAGGTTTTGAGGTTAATGTTAAATTTGTATTTGGGGTAATTATGTAAACCTCATATAATTGTATTTAGTAGGTTTAGTTTTTAGTTTGAACCCCAAATAAGGCCCATCTATTATTATTATTTTTAACAATCAGATCCCTAGTGTTATATATGTAATTTTTCTGTTTATTTATTTTTCAAAGTTATAATGAATTACTGAGATTAACAGGAAATGAATTTTTTATTTTAATTTTAATTTTTTTTTTTAAAGCAATGGCTTGAGGCTATTATATAAGCCTCCAGTCACTTATAATGTGTCTAACAGTTCGAGTACCATCTTCTTAAGGAAATTGGAACCCCACGATCTGAGGGGTTTTATTCCGTGGGTAAAGTAAATTATATGGGAGACTTCTGAAGATGTTTTTAGAGAAATAGAGAAATGATTAACCAATTATCCTCAAATGCATCACAATGTGCACGCACATTAATATTATGTAATATAATTTTATTCATAAATATTTCAGCACATAATCTATCACTCTAATGTCTAATCTTGATTTTACAACTACTCGCCGCGTTAAGCTTTGCTTAGCCCTCTTTGGGTGTTTTTGGGGGCGGTGGCGCCAGTGCGACATTGCATCGTAGTTTTTGTTGTTTGATAAAATAATATTTTGTCTGCATTCTAAAAAAAACTATTGTTGAAAACCTTGTTTTCCCAACATACGTCAGTAATTACGATGGTTGTTAGAAAGTTACAATCTAACTTTTTCAAAAAATAAAAATTGTAATTGTCGTTGCAGTTTTTGGAACGATTGATTCTTCTTCATAACTCCTTATTCAAATAGCCGCAAGTGCCCCAAATATAGCCTTAGTTAAAAAAAAAACTTAATTTAGGGTTTGTTTGAGGCAGCTACAGTCTTTTGAAGAAGCAATTGTGAAGTTGTTGCAAAAGAAATTATTATTTAAAAAACCATGGTGTCTATTATAAATTTATTTTATTTTCAAAAATACGGGTCCTAGTTTTCTTACAACCATCAAATTTAGTTAAGTAAGATTGCAAAACATGACTTCTCACCGTATCTTTTTAAAAAACAGACGAAACACAATTTTACAAAACCTCACATAAGACACTCTAACGTTGCCTCACTTTTATCCCAAACACAACCTAATGCTCTCCGGAATGAAAAATTATTCCATACGGATCGGACACCGCACGCAGTTTGGGTGCGGTGTCCGATCCGGGCCGTAAATCACCTGATTTACGGTCCTGATGTATTTCAGTGGGCCCCACCTAAATTTTTTTTTAAAAAAAAAACGGAAATAATCCAGACTGTAGGTCACAGTGATCTAAGGCCAAGATCGAATACCGCATGCAGAGATGCATGCGGTGTCCGTATACAATAATCCCTCCTCCGACATGCTTTCCATTGAAGGCCATATTGTATCACATAATTTTGAATTTAGCATAACTTAAACGGACTTACTTAAGAGGGGCATTTACCTAAATACCACCTCATTCTTATGTATTTACATATCTAACAGTTAAACCTTAGCTTCTACACCTATATCATCTAAATCTTTCATATCACATAAAAAAATGTCACCATGTTAAATTTTATATAGTGAATTACACATTTTCATACATTGTTAGTGATTTAAATGCAAAAATTGAAGTTTAGGGGTTAGAAGTTAAATGGCATGCATGTAAATCTCCCTTTAAGAAAAGGCTTTTTCGGTGAAGGGATGAGGATGACAGCACGACAAAAACACAAGAATCATGTTCACAATAAATTATTTGAAAGCAATATTATTGTACATCAAGTTTAATAGAGATCTGCCATATTTCTATTACTGCAATTTTAATGTTGTTTTTCGTAATATTTTTGGCTGATAGTTATTTTCATATAAACAAATTATAGTGTCTAATTGTAAAAAAAATATTTATAATGCTCACAATAAGTTCCAAAAATAATTATTGTTATGGTATGACTCATATACCATATAGGGACAAACGCTGGATCGAAGCGGAGCGGAGCGGAAGAATCTGTCCAAATTGGGAAGTTACGTGGGTTGGGGTGCGGGGGCAAAACCCTGCGGTTTGGTACAAGGGTAATGTTGTAATTACATATTGTGCCTAAGGTTTATTCCTGGGGTTATAAATAGGTCTGTTAGTAACCCCAGGAGGTATCCTCCGTTCTGTAAAACATCTTCTCTGAATATTGAAAGGAACTCACCGATCTGCTCCCGAGGACGTAGGTATCTTTGCTGAACCTCGTTAAATCTCTGTGTTCTTTTGGATTTGTGTCGATTATTGTTTTTCTTCGCCCTAATTTTCTCAACAATTATTATCTAATTTACATGCCCCCCTTCTATTTATTTATGATTTTTTTTTAGTGGTAGAGTCAATTTATTAATTGCATGAGATAAAGAGTGGACCACATTGTAAATAGTAATTTTTAGGATGCTACATACGCAAACAGGCCTCTTTCTATGTATATCAGTTTACAATTTGTTATTCCAGAATTTCATGGGAAGTAGATGCCCATAATTCACAAGAAAAGCACAGCACATATCACATCACATACCTACCTACAATCATAGTCCTGCTTTATTGTAATAATTGCATAGATGCATGATAAAAAAATATTCTGTAATTTGCAGGTAAATTTCAGCCATAATGAAAAAAATAAAATCAAGGTAATCAAATTCAAGAAATTTACAACCACAACAAGAGAATAGAGAGAAGTGTGATCAGATAGAACTTGATAGCGATAATACACTAAGTACGACCAGATATACCTGCTGTGATCATTAAATTTGTGAGAATTAATTCAATACATTATACAAATACAACCAGATATACCTGTTGGTGGATATTTTTTTGAGTAATGGACTATTGTCGATCGGCGCTTCATAGACTGATCGGTCCACCTTAAGCTGATTGGTCTGCCTTAGTTCGATCAATTTCAGACTTAATTGGACAAATTTCTTCGTTATGGCCCAATACACTCATTTGTATGTGTCATGTTGCATGCAACATTCTTGCATGCATTTGCATGATGTGTGCTTCGCCTTTTGATGTCCTTTGTGACTGCTTCGTCCCATGGTCGAATAATCGCAATATGATGTTTTTGTATGTTGCATGTGCATGACCTATTTACCTTGACGACTTGTCCTATTCATTAGGGGATTGATTCGTTTGTGCGTCGTAATACTCAAACGAATATTGCTCATAAAAAATATCTCAACAAGCAATGTAAGTTTTTTTTAATTACGAGCAACAAACTTTATGACTGTGTTAAGGATCCAAGGGCTTTAAAGTATGTCACTTGCATGTTACAGAACCACATTTAATGGTCATGTTAATGCTATTTCGCTCCATCAGTCATTTCGATTCCTCATGATATTCAACTTTGTTAATGTTACTTCGCTCCGACAACACTTACCTATGAATCTAGTTCCGCCACTTCAATTGATGGGCTTAGTTCACCCGCTTTGACGGGTGAGCTTAACTAAACCACTTTTGCGCTTCAACCAGTTGGCTCGATTCCTCACAGGTCAGCTTTTTCTTCATTATTATATTTGTGCACACATTAAAATAAGATTTAATTGATCCAAAAACAATTTAAATAATATATCATATGCATGATATAAATAGCTACGTCTACGTATGTAATTGCCCCTATAAATTATTTATTATATCATTAAATGGGTTGATTTATGGACACAATTAAATGATTTGGATTGAGTTTAGGTAAATAATTGTTATACTTAATTGTGAGTTGGTCAAATGCGACCTTTAACCACTCATGCACGGGGCGTTGGTAGCTAAGATTTATTTGTCATAATATTGTTTTATTAATTTGAAAATATTGAACAATAATTTTATATGTAGATATCATTATAATTAATTTATGATTTAAGAGAAAATTGAAGTCCTCTGTATTTCATTGATTTCCCCAATTGTCCGTTAGATTCTACCCGCGACTTATCAAATTAATTATATTTTATTTTTGAACTATTTTCCTGCCTACATATTATATAAATTTAAAGTATTTATATATCTAATAAATAAATTTAATTTTTTATTTGCTCTATTTAAAATGTTAATATTGCCAAAAAAAATATTATTTTTAAATCTTGAAAAATAGAATATTTTTTATTCATAAATAAATTATTGATATATATATATATATATATATATATATATATATAAAGATGTACACTTTAATTTTTTAAAGTTAAACGATATTTATATTGTTATGATATAAAAGAATTGGATGGCATAAATGTAAGAAATAAATTAGAAATGTTAGATATGTAAATATATAGAATTTGGGTGGCATGCATGTAAAATATCCCATATACGATTTGTCCCGCTCTCTCTCCATCCCAGTCCTCAAGAAAATCCCCGCCAGTGCCACTGAGCTTTCGCCACCTACGATTTCTCCCTTCTCGAATCTGACCGAGCTTTTACAATGGAAATTTTTCAAACGATGACCCCAGCTGCTGCAGAGAGTTGTTGGGTCAATAGAATCGTCCAGGTCACGCGATGGGGACATTACGTAAGTTTTCGTTCGTCAAAGGCGCCGCCGGAAGAAGAAAGTAGGTACCACCATTGTGCTTCATCTTTATTATTTCATGCCCCCTGGTGACTTTTCACCCATTTCAATAATGCTATATTGATTCAGTGATTGATACTATTTTCCAAGGGACGTGTTCTGTTCCATCACGCTGAATCCGTATCTTTGCATCATTTAATCAAGAGGAATCCTGCGGTTTCTGTGGAAGATTTCTAAGATAGTATGCTTTTTGGAGGTTGGCTGCGCGGAAATTGGTTAATATTTGATTGCCAAACGGCGCCGTGAATGATCATCCATTTTTATCGCCTTAGATTCATCGGTCTATATATAGCGATTGGTGTTGCAGCGTTCTGACTGCTCAATCTTTGTTTGGTCTGGGTAGGTATGGTTATTCTGGCTCCGCACTTTCTCCGCTGACATGATTTTTTGTTTTTGATTTTGTTTTGGGGATTCGGTTTTCACGAGCGGACCAAATTTTATAGTTCGGTGATTGTGTTTTCTTTAGCGTGGAATCTTTATCGAGAGTTATTTAAAAACGATAACAGAAGTATTTGGCTGTGATTCAAATGTTTCTATCTGCTAAACCTCGATCCTGTTAGCTTGAAGTACGTTTTACCAGTGGTTTGTAAAGCTTTTGAAATGTTTTTTTTTTAAAATTTGTAATCGAAGAAAACCGAACAGCATGGGAGTGATAAGCACCGGTTTTCATCCAATCGCATATTTGATCGCAAAAGTTTCAGTATATTTGTCACTAGAAAGAGTTCGTTAAGGTTTTTCGTTGCTCTTTTACTTTTACGTCGAGAAGATTCATTAATGTTTGCTGATATACCTTTGGCTGCTGCAAGAAAAACGGCCCATGAAAGGATCCGACAAAATTTAATTAGAAAAGGAGCATTTACATACATAGCACACAATTCTTATGTATTACATATCTCACATCTAACTTTCATATTTACACCCGTAGATTGGAATTTGAGATCATTATGTTTGATACCATATTAAGTAGTGGTTACTAACAAATTATAAGATTAAGTTAGTCAGACTTGGCCCTTAAATTGACTCAAAATTCTAGAAGAAAGGAATGAATCCTTTTTGCTACAATGCATGTATCTCTTATTATAATTTATTCATATTCTAAAGCTTTGGATATCTATCCTTAGATATATTTAATATAATAGACATAACTAAATATTAATTGAGGTTAATGATGGATAAATGCTGAGCTCGTCTCCATTATGTTCTGGAAGTCATTTCCTTGATTCGTATAAATATCTTCTCTATAACATAGGAGTAAGGCTCCACACACCAATTTCTCCTTAAACTTTACAATGATAGGTGTGCATGCTCTTCCTTTACAAATGATTTTTCCATTTAAATTTTGAATGATACATTATTATATGTAACGAGAATCATTGCCTTCCAAACTTTATCCTCATATGATATGATACCTTTGGAATTTGGGCCTTGCATTGATCTAGCATTCATTGCTTGGTGAGTTGATGAATTATGCCTGAAATATGTTATTTTCATTAAAAATACATATTTTAAATTTGGAGAATCTCTATGATATTCCTTATATTTTCCATGTTTGGGGTGCCTTAGGGCATATATGGTGTGTGGGGGATGGGGTATTAATGTGACATTTCCATTTACAATACTTGATTATTTCAAGCGACATTTTGATGTCTGTTTCCCCTTCCTCAGGCTTGTTTTTTTCTTAACATTGAATAGAGCAACTTAAAATTTATTGTCAATTTTCCTTGTATCACTTACAATTACTTGCACTATAATTTTGTTTTAGGTATGGGTATAAATTTTTTACTTTATCATTATCAGTAGCCTTATTGCAACTATATAAAGCCGGCTTCGCATATTCTTTCTGGTCTCTGCTACGTATTAAGTGTTACATGTGCTGTCGACTCTAGAGAATTATGTGCACTTTCTGTATTTGCAGTGTTCATCTCCTCCTTTTTCAATGTAAATTATTTTGCAAACTGCTTTGAATCAATAATGTAATATTTACTCTTATTGAGTTAAATTTTGTAATTCATGTAGAGAACCAGTTCCTCTCACCCTAGATTTGTTTGGTACATGAAATATGAGAAAATATATTTGGATATACTTTTTGATCTGGGTGCTTTATTGTTTTGCATGGTTTTGCTGATGATGTCAGAGAAAGTAGGTCAAGGACAAGATGTTTATCAATGGGAACGCGAAGAATGAAACAGATTATTCTGAATTCGTTGCAGATGCTCATAAGAACTTGGTAAGACACTCCAGATTTGATTTATTTATTTGACTAAATTTACTCACTTCAAAATCTCTTTTTGAGAAAACATTCGAGTTTTGCATCATGCTTACCAAAAGCACAGTTACATTAAGTGTAGAAAAACAGCTGCTCAGCACTGCTAAGATGTTGTCCACGCACTGACAAAATAAGACTGGGCATGTTTGAGCTGGCTTTTTTGTTTTTCTTTCGCATGATTTTGCTGGTGGTTTTATTCAAAGAAGGTAGAAATAATGAATGTTTGTAGCTGTGTTTGAAAAGAATGAAAATGATTCCTCTGAACTAGTTGATGCTGTATTCCTGTGGTATGGCACTCCAGACATGTTTTTATATGAATAAATTTATTTAACTTGAAATTTGCCCACTTTGGAAATTTTAATTTTTGAATTTTGTTTGTTAGAGCAGTTTACCTAATTGCATCTTCTTTTTCGTCTGGACAAATGATAAGAAACAATAAAATGCTTTACATTTATGAGAAAGGCATAAAGTGTAATAATATTGATACTTTATCTACATCCCTAGTAATGCACTCCCAAAGACTTAATTGCCCATTCTTATATCATAATGTCTTAACTTTTGCCATCTGTTTTACTGTTTAAATATTAATTCGTAATTGTAGTGGACCAATAATGTTGTAACTAACTCAGAACTGTATAGAATAGCGTTATATGAATACAATTATAACTGCAGTAGTATTTTAACATGATACACATCAGTTTTGTTCCTTTGTCTGTTCTTTCCTTAAAAAACACACACAAATATTTTTCTCAAATTCTCCAATTTAAGATATTTAATTTTGTTCTTGTGAATCTGTCAATAAGTAAACATTGCACTTTTGACCTCAGTGATCGTGACAAAATGGACAAATAGAGTTTTCTTCCATTTTTTGATCACTGCAGCTTCATATCAATATCATTAATATATTTTGTACCTTACTCTTAGTTGATAATTCGTGAACTAACACCATTTTTGATTTTCTTACCAAGCTCATTGAATATCCTAAGGCAGCTTGATTATTTGTAATTTCCTGTTCTAGGTCAAGTTGGATCTTGGGAAGCTCCCACAACTGGCCTGGCAAAGAAAATTAACTGACGAGGGAAAGGGTGTTATAGAATTTTCTATGACAGCAATGGAGAAGCTCAATTTTGTAAGTTTTCATTATTTAATAAGCTTTTCAGATACTTGAAGATCCAAACTTTCCTTCAATTAATTTTCAATCAATTTTAATTGATGATTTGAGTACTGCAAGAATATTTTAATGAGATTTTTCTCAGCATCAATCTGCCGAATGAAGAAATACTATGAGGTTTAAACTTTGATTTATGCCCTTGATTACTTAATATCAGCTAATTTTTTAGGCATAAATGGTTTAAAAGTATTCATAAAACAAACCCCAAAATTTTGGAATTAACCTGCCGTCGCTGATGAGCTCCACACATTTGTCCTCCATGGTCTTTGTGCTCGATGAAAAAAAAATTAACATTTATTTATTGTTTTCAAAATTTGTGATATTAGCAAGACAATATCGGATACAAATGCTATTTTCTCACACTTAAGATGGATGCTTTTTTTATATCCTAATAGGCACCTTTTAATTTGAAGGATATTTTAGATTTGAAGGATATTTGGACTAGTAATTAGTTTTTTTTTTTAGTTTCTTCTTTCATGCATAGTTTTTCTCATGGTCTACGTATCCCCCCTATTAATTTGAATGCATGTAATCAATCAATTTTAAAAAGTAGATCATAGTTTTTGTTATAGGAAGTGATTAAGTTTCTGTACTCAAATGCTCTTGTTTGTTATAATTATAGAAATTAAGCAATATCATCATGATTACATAATTAATTCACTTACAATGTCATTTCCGGATAGTGGGATATGAAGGGAGAAAATAGTCTGGTGAGGAAGTTGGGATCTAAGAGGGAGGGAGAGAGGGAGTAATGGAAGATTTGATCAATGAGTTACTAATAAATTAATTATGTTAATAATAATGTACTTGTTAGTGTTTGGGTTAATAATAATGTACTTACAATGTCATTTCCGGATAGTGGGATATGAAGGGAGAAAATAGTCTGGTGAGGAAGTTGGGATCTAAGNATAGTTTTTTTTAATTTCTTCTTTCATGCATAGTTTTTCTCATGGTCTACATATCCTCCCTATTAATTTGAATGCATGTAATTAATCAATTTTAAAAAGTAGATCATAGTTTTTGTTATAGGATGTNTTAGTTTTTTTTAATTTCTTCTTTCATGCATAGTTTTTCTCATGGTCTACATAACCTCCCTATTAATTTGAATGCATGTAATTAATCAATTTTAAAAAGTAGATCATAGTTTTTGTTATAGGATGTGATTAAGTTTCTGTACTCAAATGCTCTTGTTTTTTATAATTATAGAAATTAAGCAATATCATCATGATTACATAATTAATCACTTACAATGTCATTTCCGGATAGTGGGATACGAAGGGAGAAAATAGTCTGGTTAGGAAGTTGGGATCTAAGAGGGAGGGAGAGAGGGAGTAATGGAAGATTTGATGAATGAGTTGCTAATAAATTAATTATGTCAATAATAATGTACTAGTTAATGTTTGGGTTATTAAATTATTGATATATATATATATATATTAATAATGTTTACTTTTGTCATTTAACTAGCTCTCCTTAGTTCCACAATTGTTATTTCCACAAGTTAGCTTTTTATAGCATCATTCAGACAACAATCTTAATAGCATGAAACAGTCATCCATCTTACTCTAAATCACAACACAATACAAACAAAACAACTCAAGATAGCATAGGAGCAAAATGGGGCCTTGGTTGCTTTTCTCCTAACTTGTGTTTAATGTTCCTTGTTCTGCACATACTGCCTTTCGGTATATAGATTTACAAGTTAAAAAACTCTTCCTGCATCCGGTGTAAGGTTTCTGTTCCATTTTCTGTACTTTGACATTTAGCCTCTTTTTTATTGATGAAAAATAAAATGAAATATTATTGCTTCACACTTACTTGAATAATAGAATCTTGGTGTGAAGTTGCCGTTGAATTTAACAGTAAATTTGATTTTGTATTCTCTTCATCATTTCTATACATGATTGAGGTCCATGTTACTTTTTCCTCTTTATAAATGAGATTTGATGATGAATAAATTTTATAAATAATCTAGGAACATAAATCTCTTCCTTGAGTTATGCAATGACACTCGTTTTTACACAGCAAATCATTTAGATACTTTTTTGTCTGTTCGAGTATCTGACTTTATTTCATTTCTATTATTTAAGGGTCCGATGGTTTTGAAATTGTGTCATAACTACATCAAAGAAACTTTGAAGGGACAGGTAAGTTCTAAAATAATCCATTGTGTCTACTATATTTCTCAGCTTATATTTACTTTTTAGTGACTTAACGGTTGCTTTTGTGATTTAGTTTGCCACTTATAATCCCTTTAAGAAGTGGGAGGCTGCATCTTCCTTGGGCGTTCCGTTAGGTGGCATTGGGTATGTTCATATCCTTCATCACATATTTTAATGTAATAATTTCTGGCGTGAGCAAATTATTCTTTCAAGATCTTGAATCTCATGAGTGAGAGTTATTTCTGCCTGCATACTTTGACAGGTTATGTTCTTGTGTTATTCAAGAAAATCTTTCGAGAATCTAAGATTAGATGCAAAGTAATCCACACAAAGTAGTTATAGATGCAATGAAAAAAATGACCAAAGTGAAAGTTTTGAAATGTGTGATAACCAAAACTTTTAAAAAATTTAGTAAAAAAATAAAAAAATTTGGATCCTTAACATTAAAATCTTGAAAGAAAACTATCATGCAATCTTCTTTTATGATGCATCTGCTAAAATATTTTTCTTCTAAAGGTGAGAAGCACCATGTTTGAGTTTAGAACTGTGGTTTTTTGCTAATGAATACAGGTGATCTATGAGACTGCAGTGACAATTTTTGAAACTCATTTAGATTTCAAAATTTTAGTATCAAAATTTCAAAGAGATAGGGAAATCAAAAGGGAAAGAAATGGAAGAGAAATGAGAAAATGATGAAATCAGAGTTACTGAAACAATTTCTCGCAGATTTGTTTCTAGATTTACTATCAAAGCATAATTCATAAATCATACGTTTAGCATATAAAGAAGAGAATTTCATCCAAATAATTTAATTATTGGTTTGTCGATCACGGTAAATCATTAAATAGACTGAGGCATAATGTAACAAAAGATCAAAATAACAACCTGCTATGGTAATGTTGTGCGTTGCCATATCATGTTTACAGAAATGCTACCATAATTTCACCATCATTGTCCCCTAAAGAAAACTCTAGAAGATATATAATATTAATAAAGTGATCCAAATTCTCCCAATCTAATTTAATGACAAAACAAATTGTTATGCTTTTTGCTTATAGATAGACTTTGTGATGTGGGGATCATGTTTAGATTAAATTTGTTCAAATTTGTGGAGAGGCACTCATACTAAATCCTACACTTCTAATGTAAATCTAAAATTTTATATTTACTAGAAGCCAATAAACTTATCATTAATATGTTCATTATAAGTTTGCATTGTATTCTCTTTTTTCTGATTTATGCTATTGCTAAAAGTACCCATCGATGATGATGATCTATTGAGAATGGGATGTTTTCTCTAGTATTTTGATTGTCTTTAGATTTGGTTTTCTAATGTGCATTGTTGGCTGCGTAAGCTACTTTGATGACCTAGTTAGATTAAATTCCTTACGATGCTGAACTTTTGAGTTGCAATGTCTTGTAATATGTAATTTCCATCATGTATTCTCACATTTTTGAGTGGCAAATTGCAGCGCAGGAAGCATTGGAAGAAGTTACAAAGGGTATTTTCAACATTGGCAATTGTTTCCTGAGATTTGTGAAGAAAGCCCTGTCCTAGCAAATCAGTTTTCTGTAAGTATTTCTGCATATGAAATGAACATGGCGTAAAATTTGGTATTTATTTCTATTTAGCGTTAAACAGAAAACGAGACCCACCTTCAGTGATCTTATGCAATATTGGTGCCATTCACATAGGGTTCACTAGGAAGTCATCGCTGTTACCAGCAATTGCATTGGATCATGCAATTACACTTTATGAATAAATCATCTTAAGAAGCTGTAGTGCGCTCCATGTAAGCTTTTGGTCAATATGGTTATTTCGAGTGTCAGGAGAAAGGACTTCATGACAAAGTGACAAGTGCTTATCGTGAAGATCTATGAATGTTTTTATTATTAGGGTTAGATGGCAACAAATTTTGAACTTGATTGTATGCAAACGAGCTTTCTTAGTTATGAAATTCTTTAATTCAGCATTGACCATGCTATTCTTATGCTTTATTATGATTAATTTAAATGTCATAGTTCTAATCATTTTTGTTGTCTCACCAAAATTGAAATCTTAAATGGGCTTGATATAACAAAATGATTCTTAAAAGTAGGGTCTCGAGTCATCGTAGAATTGAAGAAGTTACCAAACTGTTTAATTGGATCCAAGGTTCCCCACCCCCCACCCAAAAAAATAGCTTTAAATGAAGGCGTAATGTATGACATTACTTGCCAACAGTATTTTCACGTCCATTTTAGTAGATATCATTCAATAGCAAGAGTTAAAGTTTAATTTGGCATTGGATTTGAATTTCACCAGGTTTTCATTTCACGTCCTGGTGGCAAGAGGTATTCTACTGTATTGTCTCCAAGAAGTGCACAAATTCCTAGGTAAGTCATTATCTTATGAAAAAACAGGGCATTTACATTCATGCCACATAATTCTTATGTATTTACATATCTAACACCTAAACATTCATATTTACATGCATACCACTCACTTTTTTAACATTACTATCTTTTTACATGTGAAAATACACCTTTTCATGCATAAGTTTATGATACCAAGGTGTCATAAGTATAAATATCAAACTTTGGGTGTTAGATATGTAAATACACTAATTATTTGTGGTACATATGTAAATTTCCCAAAAAAAAAAAAAACAAACAAAAGGTGCTTTTCACTGAAAATCCTAGAATTATACTATGGTGTAATTTATTGAGAATTGCTATATGGGTTGTACTGAAGAATAGCTGAATTTTTTATCTGCAGTGGGAGTAGAAATCCTGGCATTGAATCTTGGGATTGGAACCTCAATGGGAAAAATTCCACTTACCATGCTTTATATCCAAGATCATGGACTGTCTATGATGGTATTTTACACAAGTGAACTATTAGCTCACTAACCATTTACAAGATTCTTTATAATTTCTTGCATTTTTGTAGGTGAACCTGACCCTGACCTCAAAATAACGTGTCGGCAGATTTCACCAGCCATACCCCATAATTATCAACAAAGTAGCTATCCTGTTGCAGTTTTTACATTCACTGTAAGAAATTAATGGAGATTTATATCAAAAATATAAATATATCTCTTTTAGCTAAATCATCTCTCTTTTCATTTTTGTGTTGCCAGTTGTGCAATTCGGGAAAAACACCTGCAGATGTCACTTTACTTTTTACATGGGCTGTAAGTTAACTTGCTTGGACTCTTTTCTGGTTTTAAAATTCTCCTTACCATCATCATTAACCTTAATCTAACTATTTGGGTCTTTGATATGAAAGTACTCCTCAGTATATTTTACGGTGTTTGCATGTATGTCGTTTATGGCTTCCAATACATTTTATGTGCTGATTGGTTCTAGATTCTGCAGTACTTAATTTTCCGTCTGTGAAAAGTACTGTTATTAGAAAAATATGTTTATTAAAGCTCTATTATACTTGCAGAACTCTGTAGGCGGGAGCTCTGAATTTTCTGGGAATCATTCCAACTCCAGAATGATGTAAGACCGTAGAGAACTCAATTTCAATTTTGTTTATACATACTATAAAACCAATTTCTAAAACCACTCTGTTTCCTTTTATGTATATGTAGTATTAAGCCATTCATTGTGTGTTTGACTGAGCATTATTTCACTTAATCTACATACTTTTGTGTTTCTTAGAGACATCATCATTATTAACCTTGTCCCAATTAATTGGGGCTAGCTGGATCCTTAATTTTCAATCATTCTTATTGAGTGCTTTCTCAATAAATTGCACCATAGTAGGATCAAGGTAGCTTGCATGTTAAGTTTAGGTGAAGGTCCAATGAATGAAGTGTGTAAAGTTACTTGTGCATTTGTCATGCGATCCGTCGGCCTTAACCACTAAGCAATGTCTCTGCGAAGCAATCCATTGGTTTGCTAAATTTTAAGTGGGAATCTATTGTCGAATGCAAAAGTTTTTTTTATCTCATAGAGTCGATTAAGATTTATCCATATATTGATTTATTAAAATGATTGATTACAAGGCTTGAAACTTTATAAAACCAGTATTTATTGATAAATTTAGGCTCCCTCTACCTTCAAAACAATTTTTAGTAGAAAAATATATATTTTCTAAGCCAAAGGTGATCTGACATTGGGTTTAGGAAACCCCCCTCATTAATTACTTTTTCAGTCATTCTATTTAGCCTATCAACATGAAGTAGAAAGAGAAAAGAGATATTTGATATTCCTAACCTTGACTTTGCCAAATTGAAGTGATTTTTGGAAAATTTAAAGTTTTTTTTTCTAGAATTTATCGAACTTTTGACAAAGCCAATCTGTCTCTATCAAATTCTTACCATCATCATCATAAATAGCCATATCTCTGCTATTTTAGACGGGCTATATATATTCTCCATTAATTCATATTACTCCGTACATAAAATGCTAGCTCCATTTTTGGTAAATATTTACACAACTATTAATCTGATATCTAGCTAAAGCTCTTTTCTCCCTACCTTTTTTCTATATAAATTTTATCTCTGAGCTCACTGGTCCATTCTCTTTTATTAATTTACAAATGACCAAATTATATTTTTCATTATCTTGTTTTCGATGAATTTTATTCTCAGCATTTCTTCATCTTTTTAATAATTTCTTAATCTAAACTCCCTTATTTTGTTTCAATTATCCATCTCTTAGTTATCGGTACACTCAACTTAGCTATTTCTTAAATAATCCATATAGTACTTGGAAAAAACTTCTCCATCATAACCACTCAACCTTAATTCTAGTTGTTTTCTTCGTATTCTATTCTCTTGTATAATAAATTCAAGATATTTAAGCTTATGTAGAGGATGGGTTTGGAGCAATGGTTAATTGCCTCCATTTTAACTTGAATGTCGTAGGATTGAGCAACAAAAATAGCCTCTTTATTATGTTCATCAACCTCTCTTAAACCCAGCACTACTTGGAACTTCAAATATTGGTTACTCCTTCATGATTTCTTCATTCGAAGGATATCAACCTTCATATATGATATCAATTATTTCTTAAGTTTTGATTTTGAAAGAACTAAGAAGGCAACAATAATCTTTTGATCATTTATGGTTAATTGCCTCCATTTTAACTTGAATGTCGTAGGATTTAGCAACAAAAATAACCTCTTTATGTTCATCAACCTCTCTTAAACCGAGCACTACTTGGAACTTCAAATATTGGTTACTCCTTTATGATTTCTTCATTCGATGGATATCAACCTTCATATATGATACCAATTATCTGTTAAGTTTTGATTTTGAAAGAACTAAGAAGGCAACAATAATCTTTTGATCATTTATGTGATTCATTTTTGGGCCTAGCATATATGAAGAAAGATTAAACTGCGATACTACTCTGAAACAAATTTTCTGTTGTCTTATTTTACTGAAATACTCTTAGAACTGTTTTTTGTTGACTAATGTTGCATTTTTTTTTTCTTGCAAATTGAAGTCTACAAGATAACATCCATGGAGTGCTTTTACACCACAGGTAACTTGAGTTTGGGGCTTCACCACACTTTATCTTAAAATGGTCCCTCAACTATTCTAATTTGTCCAATTTTGTCCCTAAGTTTTGCAGTGCTCCAATTTAGTCTCCCGATTGTTGAAACTTGATCTCAACTGATTCCTCGAGGCTTAAATTGGGATTAATTTGGTAAAATCCAGGCGCTAAATTGGGATCATTTTTGTGTCATGATTTCTATGTGACGGACTATTTTGGATAAATTTTCAATATGTGGAACTAAATTGGAGTTATGTAGAACTCTGGGATTAAATTGGAATTAATTCCCTTTATCTTACCATGCATATTATGGTTTAAATGGAAATCAGTACTTTATCTTACCATTGCTTAGTCTTTTTCGCAAATTTATTCCTGATTTGATTCTATCAACGCAGAACGGCAAATGAACAACCTCCAGTGACATTCGCTTTAGGTTGTCAAGAGACATCTGATGTTCATGTTTCAGAATGTCCTTTCTTCATAATATCTGGAAATGCGCCAGGATTTACTGCGAGGGATATGTGGGATGAAATTATAAAGGTATGTTGAGGCATACGCCCTCTTTTAGAGTTTAATATGATTATTTTATAGCTCTTATTCGCTAAAAATTTGTTCTTCATCTAAGATTCTGGATTTTACTTGGTCTTTTGATCTTTTATGGACTTTTGATTTTTGATGTGAAATTTATAGAGTGAAATGCTGCTCGACACCAATGAAAGAGTGAAATACTGCTTATGGTATCAAAGATAATTTTTTATGGAAGGGTGGTGCAGTATTTGAGTAAACAAAGAGATAAAAAAGTACGAAAATTGAAACCAAAGCCTCGCAATTGGAGAAAAATATGATCATAATTTGTCTATGATTATGCATTACAGAGTCCGTATAAATGCTGGAATTTAAAATAAATTTAGTCAGAAATATACATTAAATAGGATTAAGAGGGCCCTTTGATACAGAAAATCCATTTCACTCTGGCACTGAGTTTGCCAAGTTACTCAAAGGGTTCAGGTGGTTTGGGCTCTATGAAAATCTACCCAGCTTTGATAAATATTGAGTTGATGTCCAGGTTGATTTTTAGAAGATAGATTGGTTATCAGATAATATATTATTTGACTAAAATAAATTTATTGGACTACATGCACTTTCAACCACAGAAATAGAGATGCTTAGGTGTATTTGGCAGCAAAGGCGCCCAAAATTCCATCCCACCACAAAGGTTTTTAGGTGTATTAGAAATCCATCCGACCGCAGAAATAGAGATGCTTAGGAGCGTTTTGTTGTCGAAATCATTCAAAATCCCGACAGTTGGCTACCTTCTTCATTTCATGTTGTTTGCATGAGCAGGCAGTAGCTATAGCTTATAGGAGAGGTGTTGGCCTTTACAGCTCCATTAATGCCCACATCACTTTTTTTCAAAAGCTTCCTCTTTATATAACACTGAACATTTGTTGGTTTATATTACGAAACAATAACAATGGTTATTATGATGATGGTGATGATGATTATTATTATTATTATTTATATGTGTTTAAGATCTCTCAACAATTTTTTAGCATCTTCTTATGCATGTGAGCTTCATATTTTCGTGGCATAAAGTGAAATGAGGAATTTCTACTAGATTCTATATGGATGTATTTTGCTGATGGGTCCATCTCTTAATGTGAAAATTATCTTCTATCTAGTTCATGGTCATTTTTGAATGACATTAAATCCTTAATATAGGTTTGCGAGCGCTGACGTCATGCAGTCATCCTAGGCATTCTTTCTTAAGCTTTACAATGTTAAATTTTTACTTGCTTTTGATATATGCATGCAACAATATTTTGCACCATTTATCTTTGATTTAGTGTACATGGTCTGCTCCCATGGGTATTTTCGTTTTTTATCCTATAATTTGTTGTTTACTTCCCTTTTCCATTTTTTTTTTTGGTCCCAAACAGATTTTTTTGTGAGATTTGATTATATCTTCTGGCATCATGCTTTTTATTATTATTATTTTTTTTAAATTGCTCCTTATATATTATTCAGTTGTGTGATAGTTTCATTCTCACAATGTTTTTTTTATTATTTAAAATACTTATTATGGTAAATCATGACTATTTTTTAAGGATGTTGAGGATTTGTAGGCACATATATTGATTTTGCAAATAGGTTTAACATGTAATACATCTTTAATTTTTCAGCATGGATCCTTTGATGAGCTAAATGGAAATGAAATACCAGCACCTTCAGCTCCTGGATCATCCATTGGAGCTGCTGTTGCAGCTTCAGTGAGTGTTCCTGCCCAAGCAGTTCGGAGAGTTACGTTTGCGTTGTCATGGGCTTGTCCCCTAATTAAGTTTACCAATGGAAGAACTCATCAAAGGTAATATTTTGGTACTTTTTCATGTATTAGTTCAGGACCAAGCATTTTGATAGCAATTTATTTGCAGGCGCTACACCAAATTTTATGGTTCTGGTGAAGATGCTGCTGCGAATCTTGTGCATGATGCCATTATAGGTAACTCCTTTATAATTACAAAAATATCACATTCTGTTGGAATTTATGATTTTTCTGCACAATTTATTTTACTTTTCACAAATAAGATACTAATCACTTTTCTAATGAGTTATTTATTAAGACTTCTATATAGTATTAAAAAACTTCACTAAAAGTGAATGGTAGTCACAAAAGTAGTTAGAATTACTATCGTTATTATAGGAAAGAAAAAGTAGTAAGAAAGTTTGTTTTGTTCGTTCCCCAAAATAATACTTATACACAAAATTCCCAAAAAAATGATTGGAAACCATTAATTACATAGATATTAAAAATTAAAACTACTATCTAAAATCTCTTATCTTAGCTCTTGGGAGAAGGGACTATTCATGGCACTTTTCTTTCCATATTAAAATCATGAATTTGTTACATTCCTCTTTTCATATTAACTGCATGAATGTATGGATTATTTTCTCTTAATTAGTAGATGAATTTGTGGCCTTTTTAATTCCATATTTAGTAATTCCGATACTTCTTGAAACCCTCAAATTGAATGGCAGCGATACAACTTTGAGATGAAAGGTTATTTTTTACTTCTCTATGTTATCCTGTTTTTTCCACGTAGTGTTCAATATCTTAAAAGTGGATCTCTCATCCATTGTTGATCCTTCATAATCAATATCAATACAATATTCAGTTTATAGTGTTTCAAAATTTCTATAGAGAATCCTTTTTTTAGGATTTGATTTTATATCCCTAAGAACTCTGTGAGTAACCTGAGGGCACAGGTTTTTTTTTTTTTTGTACATAAAATAACTTATGAGTAAAAGTGATGCCATGATGAATGTAGGATGGATAGATTAATTTTTTATATTGTCCGATTTTAAATTCTATTTCTTCATTTTTAGCCAAATTTTGACCTAATTTAGGGTATGTTTGGGCCAACTTATAAGTGCGGGTGGCTTGTTCAAAACGCCGCCATACTGTTTGGTTTGCTTGTTTCACCAACTTATTCGAAACTGCGTTTGAGNAAGAAAGGCCCACAGCCACAACAGCCCAAGACACAAACAAAGCCCACAGCCACAACAGCCCAAGGCACAAGTAAGGCTCACGGCCAGGGTCGGCAGAAAAGAGGAAACAACCCACAAGGCCCATAACCAAGGGCAACTTAAAGACAACAAATAGAACTTATAGTNCACAAGCTGCCCCAAACGGACCCTTAGTCACAGTTTCACATAGCTTGCAAGTAATCATTTTGTATCTCGCGAAAAATTTATAATTTTTTTGGTTGAGATATTTTTTTTTTGTCTGACCAAGCTGCCTTTATCTTTACACACAGTAAATAGTTAAGATTGTCCTGAATAATTTATTTCCTTTATAGTCATCACTTGTAAAATCTATATCAACTTGTCGGCGTTTAAAAGGGGGAGTTACGTTTGGGGGTCGCCCGTAAGAAGCTGTCGGCAGCCGGAATCGAAATCTCGTCGCCCGCTTCNGCAAGATGCATTATTGCTGACAGTTCACAGTTTTGTTGACGACTGGATACTGGATTCAGGGGCTTCATTCCATACACCTTCCCGTCGGGAGTTAATGTGAAATTATGGTGCAGGTAACTTTGGGAAGGTATATCTAGCTGATGAAAAAGCTCTGGACGTGGTGGAGATGGGAGACGTTGATATTGCACTCCCTAAGAAGAGCAAATTGACTTTGCATAAGGTTAGACATGTTCTTGAGTTGAAGAAAAATTTTATCTCTATTGGGCAACTCAATAATGATGGTCATTCGGTAGTGTTCTCAGGCAGCACCTGGAAGGTTACCAAAAGAGCATTAGTACTGGCTCGGTGTAAGAAAATCAACACATTTTATATGAATATAGATTTACTCAGGCGATGACACATGAGTCAGAGGTGCATTATGGGGAAGTAGAAGAATGTTAATTTCCTGAAAAGTGGCAGAGCGCTAAAGACAGGAAAACTAAACATTGTACAGAAAAATTGTGGAGAACCACAAAACTATGAAAAAATTTTGCAAGATGAGAATTCAAGCAAGTGAGAGCTGATCAAGAAAGAAGAGACGAATTCCCTGCCAAGGAATCCAACTTGAGAGCTGACAAAACTTCTACCAAGAAAGAAGACATTGCACACTTGGTGGCAGTAAGGGGCAGGATATTGCTCATGTAGTGAGAGTTATAAGCAGATACAGGAGTAACCCAGGAAAGAGCTTTACGGTGATATGTCAACTGAGGGTGTTACTCGTGAGAAGTTGAAGTTGTGCTCAACTTCAGTTGGTCTTTTGGCATGAAGACAGAGGTTTCGAGTTGCAGAGGTGGAGGATGTCATGCTTGAGGAAAAAGGTCGGTACAAGTAGTAGATGACGCAACCAGTAGGTGATGCAGTCAGTGTCCCAGTCTTCAAGTGGGAGAATTGCTGGGTAATGTGGAGATCCGGTCCACCGAAATTTAATTAGCTTCCTAATTAAGAATCTCACATACCGCTCACCTATCTCCCACATACCGCTCTCATGGTTTCTATAAATAGCCTCTTTTGGCTTAAAGGAGAAGCCAAGCCAAGCAAGGCCAAGCTAAGTCTTCTTGAGAGCTGAGAGAAAGAGATGAAGAGAGAGAGAGAAGAAGGGAGAGAAGAAAATAGATATTTTCTTGTAAACGTCGAAGCACTTGACGGTGTAATTCCTCGAAGTAGTAAAATCCTCTGCAGCTTCATGGACGTAGTCAAATTTGTCGAACCATGTAAATCTGTGTGTCGCTTTGGTATTTTTCTGCGTGCAAATTTNTCCCACATACCGCTCTCATGGTTTCTATAAATAGCCTCTTTTGGCTTAAAGGAGAAGCCAAGCCAAGCAAGGCCAAGCTAAGTCTTCTTGAGAGCTGAGAGAAAGAGATGAAGAGAGAGAGAGAAGAAGGGAGAGAAGAAAATAGATATTTTCTTGTAAACGTCGAAGCACTCGACGGTGTAATTCCTCAAAGTAGTAAAATCCTCTGCAGCTCCATGGACGTAGTCAAATTTGTCGAACCATGTAAATCTGTGTGTCGCTTTGGTATTTTTCTGCGTGCAAATTTTCTCGTTCCATTTTTCGTTTTATTGTCGTCGTTTTTCACAACACAAGGTAGCTTGCATGTTAAGTTTAGGCGAAGGTCCAATGAATGGAGTGTGTAAAGTTACTTGTGCATTTGTCATGCGATCCGTTGACATTAACCACTAAGCAATGTCTCTGCGAAGCAATCCATTGGTTTGCTAAATTTTAAGAGGGAATCTATTGTCGAATGCAAGAGTTTTTTATCTCATAGAGTCGATTAAGATTTATCCATATTTTGATTTATTAAAATGATTGATTACTAGGCTTTAAACTTTATAAAACCAGTATTTATTGATAAATTTAGGCTCCCTCTACCTTCAAAATAATTTTTAGTCGCAAATATATATTTTCTAAGCCAAAGGTGATCTGACATTGGGTTTAAGAACCCCCCCCTCATTAATCACTTTTTCAGTCATTCTATTTAGCCTATCAACATGAAGTAGAAAGAGAAAAGAGATTTTTGATATTCCTAACCTAGACTTTGCCAAATTGAAGTGATTTTTGGAAAATTTAAAGTTTTTTTTTTTTCCTAGAATTTATCGGACTTTTGACAAAGCCAATTGGTCTCTATCAAATTCTTACCATCATCATCATAAATAGCCATATCTCAGCTATTTTAGACGGGCTATATATATTCTCCATTAATTCATATTACGCGTTACATAAAATGCTAGCTCCATTTTTGGTAAATATTTGCACAACTATTCATCTGATATTTAGCTAAAGCTCTTTTCTCCCTACCTTTTTTCTATATAAATTTTATCTATGAGATCACTGGTCCATTCTCTTTTATTAATTTACAAATGAGCAAATTATATTTTTCATTATCTTGTTTACGATGAATTTTATTCTCAGCATTTCTTCATCTTTTTAATAATTTCTTAATCTAAACTCCCTTATTTTGTTTCAATCATCCATCTCTTAGTTATCGGTACACTCAACTTAGCTATTAGTGACTTCTTAAATAATCCATATAGTACTTGGAAAAAACTTCTCTATCATAACTACTCAACCTTAATTCTAGTTGTCTTCTTTGTATCCTATTCTCTTGTATAATAAATTCAAGATATTTAAGCTTATGTAGAGGATNCGGGGCTAGCTTTGTGGATCCTTAGTTTTCATTCATTATTATTGAGTGCTTTCTCAATAAATTGCACCATAGTAGGATCAAGGTGTTGGGTAATGTAGAGACCCGGTCTANTTGTGGATCCTTAGTTTTCATTCATTCTTATTGAGTGCTTTCTCAATAAATTGCACCATAGTAGGATCAAGGTGTTCGGTAATGTATAGACCCGGTCTACCAAAATTTAATTAGCTTCCTAATTAAGAATCCCACCTATCGCTCACCTACTTTCCCACCTACCGCTCACCTACCACATCCCACCTACCACTCACCTACCTCCCACCTACCGCTCTCATGGTTTTTATAAATAGTGTCTTTTGGCTTAAAGAAGAAGCCAAGCTAAGCCAAGCAAGGCCAAGTCAAGTCCTCTAGAGAGCTAAGAGAAAGAGAGGAATAGAGAGAGAGAGAGGAAGAGAGAGAAGAAACTAGAGATTTTCTTGTAAACGTCGATGTGCTCGATAGTGTAATTCCTCAAAGTATTAAAATCCTCTGCAGTTTCGTGGACGTAGGCAAATTTGCCGAACCACGTAAATCTGTGTGTCGCTCTGGTGTTTTTCTGCGTGCAAATTTTCTCATTCCATTTTTTCGTTTTTTTGTAATCGTTTTTCACAACAATTGGTATCAGAACCTTGGGTTCGAATCTAAGGAAGAACAATGGGCGGAGACGAAGNTCTCTGCAGTTTCGTGGACGTAGGCAAATTTGCCGAACCACGTAAATCTGTGTCGCTCTGGTATTTTTCTGCGTGCAAATTTTCTCATTCCATTTTTTCATTTTTTTGTCATCGTTTTTCACAACAATTGGTATCAGAACCTTGGGTTCGAATCTAAGGAAGAACAATGGGCGGAAACGAAGTGATGACATCGGGATCGAGAAGTTCAATGACACAGATTTTGTTTATTGGAGGATGCAGATAAGGACTACCTTTATGAGAAAAAACTTCATTTTCTGTTACTGGGAAAGCGACTAGAAAAGATGGACGAGGCGGAATGGAATTTTTTGGATCGACAGGTTCTGGGGGTTATACGATTAACCCTGTCGAAATCGGTCATCCACAATAATCTGAGAACATTATTGCATATCTCATGACGGCTTTATCAGACATGTATGAAAAGCCATGGGTGAATAACAAGGTGCATTTGATGAAAAAGTTATTCAACTTGAAGATGCTGAAATGTGTCTCTGTTGCTCAACAGCTGAATGATTTCAATACTATCACAAATCAATTGTCGTCTCTTGAAATTGATTTTAATAATGAGATACATGCGCTGATATTGTTGGCTTTATTATCAAATAGCTGGGAAACCATGAGGATTACAGTTAGCAGTTCCGCAGGTAAATTTAAGCTGAAATATGATGATATTCATGATTTGATTTTGGCTGAGGAGGTGAACAAGAAAGATTCTAGCGAGATCTCGGGTTTGAGTTCGACACTGATTGTTGATTCCATAGGGAGATCACATGATATAAACTCAAACAGAGGAAGATCAAAATCAAAGTCTGGTCAGCAGACAACCTGCTGGAATTGTGGCAATGTTGANTGACTACCTTTATGAGAAAAAAACTTCATTTTCTGTTACTGGAAAGCGACTAGAAAATATGGACGAGGCGGAATGGAATTTTTTGGATCGACAGGTTCTGGGGGTTATACGATTAACCCTGTCGAAATCGGTCATCCACAACGTCATCAAGGAGAACATTATTGCATATCTCATGACGGCTTTATCAGACATGTATGAAAAGCCATGGGCGAATAACAAGGTGCATTTGATGAAAAAGTTATTCAACTTGAAGATGCTGAAATGTGTCTCTGTTGCTCAACAGCTGAATGATTTCAATACTATCACAAATCAATTGTCGTCTCTTGCAATTGATTTTAATAATGAGATACATGCGCTGATATTGTTGGCTTTATTGTCAAATAGCTGGGAAACCATGAGGATTACAGTTAGCAGTTCTGCAGGTAAATTTAAGCTAAAATATGATGATATTCATGATTTGATTTTGGCTGAGGAGGTGAACAAGAAAGATTCTAGCGAGATCTCGGGTTTGAGTTCGACACTGATTGTTGATTCCATAGGGAGATCACATGATATAAACTCTAACAGAGGAAGATCAAAATCAAAGTCTGGTCAGCAGACAACCTGCTGGAATTGTGGCAATGTTGATCACATAAAAAGGAACTGCAGGAGTCCTCAAAAGAAGCAGAATGATGACGTTAATACTGTAACTGAAGAAATACAAGATGCATTATTGCTGACAGTTCACAGTTTTGTTGATGACTGGATACTGGATTTAGGGGCTTCATTCCATACACCTTCCCGTCAGGAGTTAATGTGAAATTATGGTGCAGGTAACTTTGGGAAGGTATATCTAGCTGATGAAAAAGCTCTGAACGTGGTGGAGATGGGAGACGTTGATATTGCACTCCCTAACAAGAGCAAATTGACTTTGCATAAGGTTAGACATGTTCTTGAGTTGAAGAAAAATTTCATCTCTGTTGGGCAACTCAATAATGATGGTCATTCGGTAGTGTTCTCAGACAGCACCTGGAAGGTTACCAAAAGAGCATTAGTACTGGCTCGGGGTAAGAAAATCAACACGTTTTATATGAATATAGATTTACTCAGGCGAGGACACATGAGTCAGGGGTACATTATGGGGAAGTAGAAGAATGTTAATATCCTGAAAAGTGGCAGAGCGCTAAAGACAGAAAAACTAAACATTGTACAGAAAAATTGTGGAGAACCACAAAACTATGAAAAAATTTTGCAAGATGAGAATTCAAGCAAGTGAGAGCTGATCAAGAAAGAAGAGACGAATTCCCTGCCAAGGAATCCAACTTGAGAGCTGACAAAATTTCTACCAAGAAAGAAGACATTGCACACTTAGTGGCAGTAAGAGGTACAAAACTGAATTTGTTGGAAAGAGCTTTTAGCAGGGGCAAGATATTGCTCATGCAGTGAGAGTTATAAGCAAATACAGGAGTAACCCAGGAAAGAGCTTGACGGTGATATGTCAACTGAGGGTGTTACTCGTGAGAAGTTGAAGTTGTGCTCAACTTCAGTTGGTCTTTNTAACTAAAGCAGGGGACAACTGCCAAGACCTACAACCAAAGGCAGCCCAAAGCACAAGCAAGGTCCACGGCCANACCAAAATAATACTTATACACAAAATTCCCAAAAAAATGATTGGAAACCATTAATTACATAGATATTAAAAATNCCCAAAATAATACTTATACACAAAATTCCCAAAAAAATGATTGGAAACCATTAATTACATAGATATTAAAAATTAAAACTACTATCTAAAACCTCTTAGCCGTTGGGAGAAGGGGATATTCATGGCACTTCTCTTTCCATATTAAAATCATGAATTTGTTACATTNCGTTGGGAGAAGGGGATATTCATGGCACTTCTCTTTCCATATTAAAATCATGAATTTGTTACATTCCTCTTTTCATATTAAATGCATGAATGTATGGAATATTTTCTCTTATTTAGTAGATGAATTTGTGGCCTTTTTAATTCCATATTTAGTAATTCCGATAATTCTTGAAACCCCCTCAAATTGAATGGCAGCGATACAACTTTGAGATAAAAAGGTTATTTTTTACTTGACTATGTTATCCTGTTTTTTCTAGGTAGTGTTCAATATCTTAAAAGTGGATCTCTCATCCATTGGTGATCCTTCATAATCAATATCAATATAATATTCAGTTTATAGTGTTTCAAAATTTCTATACAGAATCCCTTTTTTAGGATTTGATTTTATATCCCCAAGAACTCTGTGAGTAACCTGAAGGTGCAGTTTTTTTTTTTTTGGGTACATAAAATGACTTACGAGTAAAAGTGATGCCATGATGAATTTAGGATTGATGGATTAATTTTTTATATTGTCCGATTTTAAATTCTTCTTCATTTTAGCCAAATTTTAACCTAATTTAGTTACAGTTCCACATAGCTTGCAAGTAATCATTTTGTATCTCACGAAAAATCTATAATATTTTTTGTTGAGAGAATTTTGTTTTTTGTCCGACTAAGCTATCTTCATCTTTTCACACACTAAATAGTTAAGATTGTACTGAATAATTTATTTCCTTTATAGTCATCACTTGTAAAATCTATATCAACATACACAATAAAAATTATTATTTTTTATTATGCCTTATTAAAAGTGTATAATTTTCTTAGTTTTGTTTGTATCACATTCCATACATAGCTCTTGTAAACTTGTCACTAGCGTACACTATCCTGAAGTAGATCTCTTATCCACTAGTTATCCCACATAATCAACATCAATATAATCTTTATATTATATGATTTCATTTTTTCTATAGAGAATATTTCTTTAGGATTTGATTTAAAATATCTAAAGACTCTATAAGCAACTTGAACATGACATTCTTTTGATTTGTGTTCAAATTGACTTATGAAACTTGCAAGAAAAGCTATGTTAGAACATGTGTGAGTGAGATAGATTATTTTCCCAAATAATCTTTGATATTGTTTGATGTTAACTTCTATTCCTTCTTTATTATGCATTTTAACCTAATTCATTTGAAGTTCTATATAGCTTACAATCAATCAGCGCCTTGTTTTTCTTGAAAAATCCTAAAATATTTTTATTAAAGATAATTTTTTTCTTTTATAACTTATCCACTTTTGTACGCAGGAGTTCTTTGATAAGTTTTTTCCTTAATTTTTTTTCTATTATCATCATCACCAATAATAATTCTGTTATTAATAAGAATTGAAACATTTCCATCANTTTTTGTACGCAGGAGTTCTTTGATAAGTTTTTTCTTTAATTTTTTCTCTATTATCATCATCACCAATAATAATTCTGTTATTAATAAGAATTGAAACATTTCCATCAGTAGAATGTTTTAAGTAGAGTTGAATCTCTTTGGATTTTTTTTTTCTAGCTTTTTAAGGTACCTTGGTAATTTATTTCATAAGATTAAGTATAGTATTTTGCTATTAACCTTCACTTTATATCGTTCCAGCCTTTCAAGCTTTTGCTATTAACCTTCACTTTATATCGTTCCAGCCTTTCAAGCTTCCATCTATTTTTTATTTTAATAAGAAAACTCACTTGCATTCTATAACCTTTCAAGCTTCCATCTATTTTTTATTTTAATAAGAAAACTCACTTGCATTCTATAATTATATTTTTTTCACACTTCCAGCAGCTCAATGATATCTCAGGTGTGATTTTTTTAATTCTTGTTTTCTAATCCCTCAAAAATAGTGTGATCTTTCGATGGTTTTGTAGATGATATTTGTAATAAAGTATTTGTGTAGGAGGAATTTTTTGAAATGATGCTTATTGTTTATGGGGCACAAAGAAGAATATGTGATAATAGAATGATTCTTGCTATGGGAATAGCCTAACAAATATTATGAATCTTGGGCTTGTTGGAGACTTTGGATGGGCATTCTCCCTTTTTTAGACACTAGTATAGTTTAGTTCATTCTGGTGTTGTTT
>JXCR01133109.1:49564-66846 GCA_002079205.1 Phalaenopsis hybrid cultivar
TATATATATATATATATATATATATATATATATATATATATATATATATATAATTGATGAGTAGTATTTTGAGCCGAACACGAGTTGTTCACAAACAACGAGTCGTTTTGACAGCCCAACTTGCTTTGTCCGGACTACTCGTTGATCAACAAGTTCTCGTCTAAAGAACTCGCACAAAAGTACTCGTCTGTTGTATGAAACTCACGTAGTTGCTCTCCAACTCACCAAGCAAACTTGCCCATCAAACAACCAACTATAGCAGGATCACCTACTTTATTTTACATAGTTGTATCAAGTCACCAAATCTATGGCATCAANGAGTATTTTTAAAAATAATTAATTTGTTTTTTTTAATAAAAAAATAAAAACATGTAAAAAATGAATTTAAAATGAAGGAAAAAAATAAAATTACAAAAATGATCCCAAATAAACCCCATTAAATGAAGAATTTTTGTTTTGGAGATAATTGTATTATTTGAGATTTTATATGCTGTTCGTCAATTATTGGAAAATGTATTTTAAGATGGATAAAATATTTCGTGGGCAAAAAGTGCAGTCAATGGTTGTTTGACATAAAAAAAAATTCAGATTGGATTCTACTGTCTTTTGTGAATAGATGTTTATGTGTTATATATTATGAAAAAAAAATTCAGATGGGACTATATTGTCATTTGTGCATAGATATTTGTGCTACCTTTTTTTTTAATATAAAAAAAATATTCATATTAATGTCTTAATTCACATCATTTTTAAACAAAAATCCAGTTATAGTTGTATATATATAATATGATATTGATAATGTTCTTTTAATAACATCAAATATTTTATTGATTTATTAAAATATTGATTGATATGTATATTGTTTCATTTTCTCTTATATTATTGTGATTTATAAGTGCGAGTATTCACTAGCTCGTTCAGTTTACAGTTATGTTAAACTATAATGTAAAATTTAAATAGTACTTTAGTTTAAATAATTTAGCCCTCTTTCATTTGATTAATAATCAGTTAGAGAAAATAATATGGAAAAATTCAATTCCCATTGTCTCATCATTTTTTTCCAATCTTAGTTAATTTCAAACCATGGCTCGGGTCATGACATTATCTAAGATGTTTGTGCTAGACTTTTTCATTACGATTCCCAGATTAAGCATATGCAAAGACTAGATCTAAGCTAACCATGCTTTTGTCTAATTGGAACTTAAGAATAGATGGTATTCTCTGGGAAGTTCTCCAACATTTGTACATAATAACAATAGGAACATACAGCATATTGTTTAGTTAACATAAAAAAGGGGGGGCCCAATTCTTACATTTGCATATATAACACTAGAATTTTTATCACTCAAACCTTGTCTGTTAAATCAAAATATCACTATTTTAATTCTTAACATGTGCGTAGGTGGCACATTTAAAAATTGAAATATAGATGTCAGGCATGTAAATACATAAGAATTAAGTGGCACACATGTAAATCTTCCATTTAAGGAGCATTTACATGCATACCACTCAACTCCCATGAATTTACATATCTAACACCTAAATTTTGTTTTGTTATGTTTTTACCACCCAAATATTTCATAGCACAGCACAAATACCATCATTTTAACGTTTAAAAATTAAAATACGCCTTTTCATGCATAGATAAAGTGATGTATGTAAAAATTGAAGCTTAAATTTTAAATATGTAAATACATAGGAATTTAGTGTAAGGTTTGTAAATCTTCCTAATATATAACATAAGCTGCAAGACATGATTTTTCTAAATCAAAATTGTATGATCAAGCAGAGTATTTGATCATTAGAACGCGTTTTTTCCTTCCAATCCAAGTAATCCAATGTGGATCTTTAGAAACAGTCTTAAAACCAACCTTAGAATACAATTTCTGGGCTACCAAATCATCTTCATAGACTCTCAGAGCAATATAGTCATGACCCCATAGCTGTGACAAAGCATCACAGGCTTTGAGCAGCACAGTTCCTACCTTCTGCCTCCTGTGATTTTAGAAGCAGTTTCAGACTTTTAATATTTTGGACCAAGTTGATCCAAATTAGGTTTTAATGCTAATCCAGACCTATTTTTTGTGCCAACGATCCGATTGATATGAAAGTTAAATTTGGTGAAGATTGAATATCTAACATATCTTGTTAGTCTTATAAATATTGAGGAATTTTGGATAAATTTTGGGTGGTATACATTGATTTTATAATTATTAGATCTACTTTGCCATAAGTGCAATATAAATTTTAAGGGGCATTTACATGCATACCACTCAATTCCTATGTATTTACATATCTAATACTGAAACTTGGTACAGTTATACCACCCAAATCCTTCATATCAAATAAAAAATACTACCATTTTCACTATTAAAAAGTGAAACATATCTTTTCATGCATAGATAAGATGACTTATCTGTCAAAATTGAAGTTTAGGTGTTAGATTTATAAATACATGTGGCTTAATTGGTATGTCTGTAAATCCTACAAATTTTAACTGATTAGTCATATACTGAACTCGTTGAACAGCAAACTTGATAACTAGAAATTCTATACAGGCTAAATTTGAATCATGGTATTCTTACAATTTTTTTTTCAGATAATTTAGGCGTGTTAGCATCACATATGATAACCAGATGTCATTTTAACAAATGTTATAAGCAACTTAGGCATCAAAAGCATAAAAGAATTCTACATTAATTTTTAAACTTATTAACTTCTACCATAAACCTTCCAAAATATCCTAAATATATTATCATCCATGTGAGATCTGCTGCTACGCCTCTATTTATAACAACTGATTTATATGTATATATATATATCAAACACAAAATTAAAATTTTAGCACTATATGATTTATTTTGATAGAATCTACGTAGACTAAGTTCAATAAATTGATGAATTAAGTAGTTACCGAAACTTTGAGCGCACTGCGATGCCAGACACATAGAGGTACTCTTCTGCACCTTGGAGATGCTTAAGAACATCTTCATCCCTCTGAACAGTGCAATCTACGGCTCCAGCAAGCCTCTCCACAACTTGAGGTAGTGAATCAGGTACACAGATGTACTCTGCAACTAAGCATGCATACCTGTTAAGGAAACAGTATATTTGGGTAAACAGTATACCTGTTAAAAAAAATTTATTAGCAAACCACTAGTGTGCCTCCAACAACCATCTAATAAATCTCAATATTAGTGTCATCTAGTCCTAGAGATGTAACATTTATATATATTTCTTCATGGATAACTCCAATTCATTTTTTAAATCAATCTATACATACTGCAATATTGTTATTATGCTCTTCCACCACAATTTTAGCCCCAAAAAAAAATTCTATTGAATAATTAGGATGAACAATATTTTTCAATCAACTAGTTAGCACACCATTGGTTAATAGTTAAAATTACAAGTAAATTTTTTTTAGAAGAACACAGTAATAATTAATTGGACAAAACCTAGAGCATGTAAAAAGGATATGAGTGCCAAACCTGTCTGATGGTGAATTTCTGATTTTGTAGATGAGGGCAGAAAGCACTTCAGCCTATATTTTTGTGTACAGATAATGAGAGAGAGAGAAGTTGAAAAGAAAATTCACAAAGAATACATACATTTAAAAGAGCTGGAAAAATAAAATACTAATACATAAATTTCATTCCTTGTTGAACACAGACAGCAGAGCAATGTTAATGTAAAAATCTGCAGTAGTTCTAAACTAGGATGCATACATGGTTGAATCAACTCCTATCTACTTACATAGCTAACTCCTAACTTTAATTTTTACATAGAAGCATTTCACTTTTTAGAAGTTAAAATGGTGGTATTTTTAAAGTGATATGAAAGATTTGGGAGGCCTTCATGTCAAAAATAAAGCTTAGGGGGTTAGACATGTAAATACATAGGAATTGGGTGGTATGTATGTAAATGCCTCAACAAAGAAATGTTACTAGATAACATAAAGGAATATATGGTTAGCAACTTCTGAATTATATATATTAGATTATTAAAGACAGTTGTGTTCTTGAAGTTCTCACAATGATTTAAAGGATTTATGTCACGATTTTTTGACAAAAATTTTACGTTAGTTGTCGACTACCTGACGCAACTTAATATTTTTCGCATCCGGGGCTCAAGACCTGGCAATGGCAATGTTTTGGTCATATTAAACATTGACCATCTGATGATCTTATTAGGAGAGTGGATGTTTTAGATTCGACTTATATTAAGAAAAGCATAGGTAGACCTAAAAAGATTTGGGCATATTGTATAAAAAATGATCTTAATCCTTTAGAATTAAATGAAAATATGACACTCAATAGGAAACAATGAAGAAAAAAGATTCATGTAGCCAACCCAACTTAGTGGGATAAAGGCTTCTTCTTGTTGTTGTTGTGTTCTTGAAGTTGTTGGATATAAAGCATGCACAATGCGAACTTGCAAAAAAAAAAGGCTAATGTTATATTGAACCACCTATTGGTGAGAACATGCACACACTCTTTAGGTTGCAAGACATTCCTTGTAAGTATTTATCTTAAAGCAAGAGAGAAAATTATAGTTTATGAGATAAAACCTAATATTCTACAAAATAAAAGGGAAGGCTTCCAATCCAATGAATTATGTGCATATCCTCACCTAAAATTGGCACAAAATATCATCAGTTAATTTATTTCTGAACATTTTACATAGCACACCCAATAATTTTATTACATCTTTGCAATTTACCTTGTTTTTTGGGGAAATTTGCATACATACCACACAATTCTTATTTAGTTATACATCTAACACCTAAATTTGATGTTTACACTTATATAACTTTGGTGTCATAAGTCTATGCATGAAAAGAAGTACTTCACTTTTAAAAAATTAATAATTGTGATATTTTTTTTATGTGATGTATAAGCTTTGAGTGATTTAAAAGTAAATATGAAAGTATATGTGGTAGATGTGTAAATACATAAGAACTGTGTGATATGTATGTAAATGCACCTTTTATTTTTGAAGTAAGCTAAGTAGCTTGTTGTTGAATGAGGACATACGTTGAATCATTATCCAGGCCAAATTAATGGAGCTGAGCTCACAAACAGATGGACATGGCAGTCATTTCAATTCATGCAGTTATGAGAATATATTTAAATAAGAATCCATTCATAGAATATGGACACAAAAAATAATCCTCTAAAAACAAGCTTCACAAATGTCTTCAGGTTTATTCAACTTTATACCATTGGGCAAGTGGTATTGCCAAGGCATTATGCATATTTTACAAAAAAAAATTATCCTATCATCAAGCATTTGGATATAATGCAAGTGGAAAATTTTCACTCAGGATATCCTTGGCCATAAGATAATAAATATAAGGCATTTCTATTAATTTTACAAAACAACAGCAATCCATTCAAATATCTCAAATATCCTAATTCAAATTGCCCTGAGAAATCATTTTATAGCTTGAATAAATAAAATATATTTCAGAAGATGATAATTCATTCCACAAATTTTGTATTTCGAAATGAAATCATTACGTTTTAGAGATTTTGAGGGTATTTGTATGGATCTTAGAATCAATATTGATTACTAATTACATTGTAGAATCAAGTAAATTCAGCCTTCTTACAAACAAAATTTCTGACTTCAAGCAACTAAATGAGCCCTAAGCAAATTTGCTTTCCGTGCAAATTCATTCCTATTATATTAGCATATTCTTAAGCTCATGTGAAATAATATGCACATCCTTATGCGTCTCAATCAAGCTCAAAAGATTCTCGAAGTCTTAATTGGATTAAGATCTAGCAGTAACGTTGGCATTAACGCTTAGTTCAACTAATAGGTCTAAAATGTTTTCGTACTCTTGTTAAGAGTAGGGGTGTAAAAGAGCAGAACACGAGTGAGCCCAGGCTCAGCTCATGTTCGGCTTGTTTATATTTCGAGCTCAAAAAGTGTGTTGGTGTTCGACTCGTTTGCTTAGCGAGCAGAACACGAGCTGTTCACAAACAAATAGTCATTTTGACAGCCATAATCCCGTAGCCATGAGATGTTAGAGGTTGGGGAAAGACTTAAAAATTATTGTTCATATTAAAACATTATCTGAATCTAATTTAAGAATTTTATTATATTTTCTTCATTAGTATTTTTAATTGATTATAAATCCTAGTAGCCTTGTAGTCAATTAATTTTTTTTTAAATAGTACCCATNGTAATGTGGTTAATACCTTATTTTGTATATATTTGGTTTAGGTTCGAACCTCACACTTTACATCTATTTTTTTTCAATTTAATTTTTCCGAGTCAATTTCGAGCCGAACACGAACATAAATATTTAAATCGAGTCAAACACGAACACATTGTTCACGAGCCAATTTTGAATACGAGTCGATTTCGAACACGAGCTATTTCAAAAGAGCTAAACACGAGCCAAGCCCACGCTCGAATCATTTACAACCCTACTTATTGCCATATCCTGAGCTCGCTCAAGCTCGGCTCGTTTACAGCCCTACTTACTGTCATATCAAATCAAATAGCTGCTTCTCAAAATCTTCATCAAGGCCACTAATTGGACAAACAAATCTTTACAAANTTATGCATATTTTACAAAAAAAATTGATCATATCATCAAGCATTTGAACATAATGCAAGTGGAAAATTTTCACTCAGGATATCCTTGGCCATAAGATAATAAATATAAGGCATTTCTATTAATTTTACAAAACAACAGCAATCCATTCAAATATCTCAAATATCCTAATTCAAATTGCCCTGAGAAATCATTTTATAGCTTGAATAAATAAAATATATTTCAGAAGATGATAATTCATTCCACAAATGCTGTATTTTGAAATGAAATCATTACGTTCTAGAGATTTTGAGGGTATTTGTATGGATCTTAGAATCATTATTGATTACTAATTACATTGTAGAATCAAGTAAATTCAGCCTTCTTACAAACAAAATTTCTGACTTCAAGCAACTAAATGAGCCCTAAGCGAATTTGCTTTCCGTGCAAATTCATTCCTATTATATTAACATATTCTTAAGCTCATGTGAAATAATATGCACATCCTTATACGTCTCAATCAAGCTCAAAAGATTCTCGAAGTCTTAATTGGATTAAGATCTAGCAGTAACGCTGCCATTAACGCTTAGTTGTTGTACTCAACTAATAGGTTTAAAATGTTTCCATACTCTTGTTAAGAGCAGGGGTGTAAACGAGCAGAACACGAGTAAGCCCAGGCTCAGCTCGTGTTCGGCTTGTTTATACTTCGAGCTCAAAAAGTGTGTTGGTGTTCGACTCGTTTGCTTAGCGAGCAGAACACGAGCTGTTCACAAACAAAGAGTCATTTTGACAACCATAATCCCGTAGCCATGAGATGTTAAAGGTTGGGGAAAGACTTTAAATTTATTGTTCATATTAAAACATTATCTGAATCTAATTTAATAATTTTATTATATTTTCTTAATTAGTATTTTTAATTGATTATAAATCCTAGTAGCCTTGTAGTCAATTAATTTTTTTTTAAATAGTACCCATCAATATATATATATATAATTGATGAGTAGTATTTTGAGCCGAACACGAAAGCTAGTTGACTTAGCAAACGAGCCGAACACGAGCTTCTTAACGAGCCGAACACGAGTTGTTCACAAACAACGAGTCGTTTTGACAGCCCAACTTGCTTTGTCCGGACTACTCGTTGATCAACAAGTTCTCGTCTAAAGAACTCGCACAAAAGTACTCGTCTGTTGAATGAAACTCACGTAGTCGCTCTCNTGCACAAAAGTACTCGTCTATTGAATGAAACTCACGTAGTCGCTCTCCAACTCACCAAGCAAACTTGCCCATCACACAACCAACTAAAGCAGGATCACCTACTTTATTTTACATAGTTGTATCAAGTCACCAAATCTATGGCATCAACCATAGTCTTTAATTAACTCAGTTCAAACTGCCACATCAAATTTGATCCATTGATTTCCTTAAAATTGAATTGAGATATATTTTTTCTTTGAATTATGTCTCTTTAACTTGTTTCAACTCATCCTTCTTAACTTTAAAGATATTTGGACAGGTTCTCTTCGCACTAATTCTTCAATTCCTAAAGAGATAACTTCTTTATCCTTCTTGTATCTTAGTATGATTAATTCTTAAATAAAATCTAGGTTATTTTCCACAAAAAAAATTTAAATCCAACAGCTAATTGAGTATGTAAATATTGAAGAATATTTTTCTGGCAACTTTATTTCACAAAAAAATCACCCATGTGCTTCATCTTTATCCATAAATTCAATCATCATTCCACCATAGCAAAATCTGTTGGACAATCCAGCACAATAATTGCCATCTTTGAACAAAATTAAGAAAGAAAATCGATGAATACAAAGAGGCAAAGGAAGAAAGGGAACTTAAAAAACATAAAAGAACCAAATAGCCATAAATATGCTCAATTGGCAAGCGAAAGAGCATCTCAAGACCTTATTGCTAGGGTAGTCAAAAAAGCTCGTTGTTCGCAAACAGCTCGTGTTCAGCTCGTTCGTTAAGTAAACGAGCAGAACACGAACAACTCTTTGTTCGCTCGTGTTCGACTCGTTTTAGCTCGAAATTAAAAAAATATACAATAATATATTACATATATAATTTATATAATAATATATTATATATATTTATATCTAAGTTTAAAACGTAATTGTTCATGTGATAATGTGGTTATGTGTATTTTTTTGCATATATTTGGTTCAGGTTCGAATCCAACACTCTACATCTATTTTTTCAGTTTAATTTTAATGAGTCAATTTCGAGCCGAACACGAATATTTAAATCGAGCCGACCACGAACACACTGTTCACGAGCCGGTTTCGAACACGAGCCGATTTCGAACACGAACAATTTTGAACGAGCCGAACACGAGTCAAGCCTGAGCTCGCTCAAGCTCGGCTCGTTTACGGTCNATGGTTAATACTTTCTTTTGTATATATTTGATTCAGGTTCGAATCTCACACTTTACATCTATTTTTTCAATTTAATTTTTTCGAGCCAATTTCGAGTCGAACACGAACACGAATATTTAAATCGAGTTAAACACGAATACACTGTTCACGAGACAATTTCGAACGAGTTGATTTCAAACACGAGCTATTTCAAACGAGCTAAACACGAGCCAAGCCTGAGCTCGCTCAAGCTCGGCTCGTTTACAGCCCTACTTATTGCCATATCCTGAGCTCGCTCAAGCTCGGCTCGTTTACAGCCCTACTTATTGCCATATCAAATCAAATAGCTGCTTCTCAAAATCTTCATCAAGGCCACTAATTGGACAAACAAATCTTTACAAAACGTTGATCATCATAGTGAATAAACTCTGAAAGCTCAAGCAAAAGGCGTGAACAACCATCTATTGCTTGGTCAGACGTATAGATTTTAATGCAAGCTCTCCTAGTAAGTGTAACACCCGGTTTCAGTTACCCGAGAGAAGAAATGGAGAGAAAAAGACGAGTCAGTAACCAAAAAAGAAGCGAGGAGATGGAAAAACGAATAGAATGGAGAGTTAGTGAGGAGTTGGGATACGAAAGGAATTTTTGTGCAATAAATTGAAGAGTGGAGAGACCCTGGGAGTCGAGTGGTGTGCAAACGAGAGGAGGATGACGCAGAAGTTAGAACAGTGGCGGCGTCGAGGGTGTGCGATGTTGTCCAGTTGAGAGAAATCAAATAGCAAATAAATCTTCAATAAAAGTAGACACTCATACTTTTAATTTATAATAATAATTTATTTCTCCTCAACTATTTTACAGTTAATAACATTTGCACATATATTATTTCTTCCATTATCAGTCATATTGTTATGAATATTTGTAGTTATTTAATCTCATGCATTTGGTGTATGATATGTTAAATTGAATGTGATGAACACATGACTGACATATTTATGTTGACTGTTTATATGCGCATGACTGACTATGACTGAGTCATCATTTGAAGATACTAGTGAGAAAATACTAAAGTACTCGTGCATGTATATGAAAAATGATATTAATATTAATAAGTCAAAATTAACACAATTTTTTTAAGATGCTCCTGTGATGATTATATAAGTATATAATGATATTTATATGTTATTGATATAGTAAGACTCTTTGAATAACATCAAATATTTGTATTGGTTGATTAAAAGCTTGTCCTACATGTATATTGTTTTTTTTTTCTTGTATTACTATAGTTTATGAGTACAAGCATTCAATGATATTGTTTAGTTTATTGTTATTTTAGATTAATATTTCAGGTCTAATTAAGTGAATTAAAAGGTGAGCGATATGAGAACGTGTATAGAAGACGTGGACAACCAGTAATGAGGTAAAGTTAAATATATTGTTTTAGTTTATCGACTAGTGACTCTTCCATCTTTTAATTCATACCGTCCGATTGTATGTTTCTGCCTTGATAAGTTCCAAGACCCGGGTCGGATTGTGACGGTAAATGACAGATTTCACCAAAGAGGATGAAGATAATAACACAATCAAACTTTTTGTCGATAATGTCAAATCAATATAATTACTATAAATGAAAGTAAGATCTACACATTTATCAATTTTTCATAAAGATATATATAATCAGAAGAAAAGCAAACATCCATTAAAATTCATTTGCTTTGCATGATGTAAGTATGAAATCATGAAATAAAGGAAAGCATTGGAACTCATAAAATAAAGGAAAGCAAACATCTTCAAGGGTTAGGTCCTTGCTCCATGGGATGCGTTTTGCCAAAATACAAAACCCTTGAACTCATAAAACAGAGATCAGGTAGATTCTCCTAGGAAGCATTGGAATCTAATGTCAAGAGCAACTTTTCAAGGGAAAAAGCCTACTAGAATCAACTAACAAAGTGTGAAATCAACCACCCCAGTTGTGAATTGATTTATCCTTTCAAGTTAAAGAATACTTCTTCCTAAGCTACTTGACCTCTCCGAGGAGAATTACAATGTTGCTTCCTTGCATAAGATCAACAAGGCAACTTGCAATATGCAACGTTTAAGCTGGGGGATTCTCTGCTTTACAATTAACAGTGTTTACATGCTCGTCCAATTTAGTGCTTTAAATGTCCACACACACTTCGATACTCATTTTGTCTTTTTCAAGAAGTTGATCTTGGCAGGTAGCTCTAAATACTGGCTACTAAAATGTCTACCCTAAGAACTTTCTTAAGAAACTTCTCTGTTGGAATGGTTTCTTCAAATTCAACTTTCTACTCCGCAACAGGAACTACAGAATCTTCTATTTACATAACTAACACCTAATTTTTTTTACATATATGAAGGGGCATTTACATACATATCATCCAATCCTATCTATTTACATAACTAAAAACTATTTTTTTTTTGCATTTATACCAGCCAAATAATTTCTATCACATCAGAAATACCACGGTTGTAAGTTAAAAAAAGTGAAATACACCTTTTCATGCAGAGGTAAGGTGGCATGTATGTAAAAATTGAACATTAGGTGTTAGATATACATTGGAATTGAGTTGTATGTATGAAAATCTTCCAAACTAAAATCCGTTTGAACCACTCCAAAATAAAACGAACCTCCTCAAAGTGATCTAAAGTGCAGGTAATCAAGAAGTCGCTCCAAGCTACATTGCTAAGAAGTCACCTAAGACTTTAGCCTTACTTGGCTCTTAATGGCTTAGCTTCTGAACTCAACCAAGTGATCCAAAAAGTTTCCACTTGTTGAGAGTCTTTACATGAACTCATTATCTTGTTGAGCATATTTGTTCAGAACATTCCCTTCAGGTTAAGAACTTCTCAACTTGAGCATTTGCCCAAATTATTCGTTGAGGGTACTCACCTCCCTTAGAAAACTCCCCTAGCCTACAATTTTGGAGTGACCTCATTAAGTGAATTAGCTTGGTAAACAACCAGGTAAAGAGTGATGGTTCTATTCAATCTTATGTTGTCGATCTTGCAGCATCAGCTTTAATCCCCGCCAATTAACGAGAGAGAGAGAGAGAGAGAGAGAGAGGTTAAATGTCAGACGCAAGCAGTCGGTTCATTAGAACAGGTTCTCTTTAAACAAATTTCGTAAGAGGTCTTATAAGAGCTTCAATCTCCTGCTACAACCTTAGCATGATTCACTTTGAAGTAATTNCATTCGGTTCATTAGAACAGGTTCTCTTTAAACCAATTTTGTAAGAGGTCTTATAAGAGCTTCAATCTCCTGCTGCAACCTTAGCATTATTCACTTTGAAGTAATTGCTTTATTCCACCGATACGATCCAGCAAAATAAATTCCATAAAAAAATAGAAGACCACAAACAAATAAGAATCGGATGAACTCAAACAAACAGAAGAAAAAAATAAAGCATCGATTACCCTGAAGAACTCGAAGAAGAAACCATTAAAGAACAAAACAGGCACATGGAATGCCTCAGCTTGCACATCGGCCACCTTCCTCATTTCATCCACCGACTCACTCATCCTCCTCACTCCCCACCCAAACTCCTCGACCAAATACTCGCCGCCGGCCATGGAAAGCTGCACCGCCTTCCTCCTCTTCGTCCCCCATTTAAGATTCCTTCTCTGTTGAGAAGATTCATCGCAGATTGGACAGAGCAAATTGCTTGCCAGATGGAAGTAGAGAAGGGGAGTTGCATACAGGCCGGAGGCTGCGGCCATGGAGAAATTTGGCGCCAAAGGGATAGGGATTTGGTATGAAGGAAATTGCAATGCTTTACCTTATCTGAAGATATTTATAGGCGGATGGCGCGCTTACACATTATATGTAAGCGAGATATATATATATATATATATTATGGCTAAAAATAAAAATTAAAAACATAGATTCTTTATGCAAATTATTTTGATTGATTGAATTTACTTTAAAAATATATTTCATAAGAAATATTTTATTTGTTAACTTTTTACCAAAGCAAAGAATTTATTGCAACTCATTTTGTTATTTTTAAACCAAAGCAAAGAATATATATACCATAAAAAGTTTAAATTAAACCACCAATTATTTAAAAAATTAACATTCATCTATTCATCAAACACTCATATAACTATATAAATTTCATAAATTCCCTTGCTTACCAAACAATGATGTTAGAGATGAGTGGCAAACGAAAGCCTGCCTACCATAGGTTAGTGGTAGATCTGGTCTTTTGCCCCTCATGAATTATCATTTTATCTTTCATTGTCCTAGCCTTCCCCTCAAGATTTATGAGGTTATTATTTTGTTGACTAATAAATATATAAGAAAATTAAATATAATTCTTTTATAAAAAAATAATCTGAAAAAAAAACAAAGCAAATTAAAATAATAATTAATAATAATAACAACAAGTGACCCAATTATAAGCTTGGTATTATATTTACATAGATCTTGATAAAATTAATCAACTTCAATGACATAAAATGTCTTGCATTAAACCTAGGTCGTGTTTGGCGGCAAGCAGGATTTAACATTGATAAGCTTTAGTAAACCCGTAAATCATAAATATATTAAATTATTCTCTTCGATTTAACGTGAATTGAAGCCAGATTTTGGGCCTTAAATCCCATATTTCATAAAGCCACCGCGTATTTTTTATATTCGCTGGGATTTCATAAATTCAAGTATAAATCTTATTAATATTTCATCGCGTTACTTGATTTTGGACTGTTTTATTCCAATAACATAATGAAAGTTACACGGGGAGTATGCCGAATAACACAACATCAAATCAAATAACGTGGGAAAATATTTTAATAACACCACAAAATAATCGAATAACACCATATAATACTCGAATAATACTTTATTTTTTATAAATAACGCAGATGAAATATTTCTATAACACAATGGAATATTCTTAACTAGAGTGAATTCACTCATTATTTTCAGCACTCCACTGGTGTCCCTCTAGAGTATGGTTAGTTGATCTGATGGTGTGGATGCATCTTGAAGTGTTAACATTTCATACAAATTCTGTAATACAGCACATAATCACTGGCTCTATCAACACAAGATCGGCAAGCTTTGCAGACGGAATGGCTTTCTTTGCTCCTGTTGTAGTGGAGAAAGGGAGGCGTGATAATATATATATATATATATATGCAGATGCCTTGATTTACTTGTCATCTATTGATGTACCAAAATATGGATATTCTCTTTAGGTAGATCAGACGTTCCAAGCACGCTCACACGATCAGTTTTATGATCGGAGGTTGTGAACAACTTTCGGTGATTAACGAGATGAATTGGGTCCAAAGTTACATCTTGCTCGTTGATTTCACCATACATTGCCATTTCAATCAAATAACACCTCTCTTCGGAGAGTTTTGACATTTAAGATGCACTATTGTGGTTCGTTTTATCATCGGAAATCATTTTGGAGACCTCATTGACGATCGTGATAATTTGAGTTTGAATTAAGCGCGTTGCGTCGTCGCCTNGCTATTGTGGTTCGTTTTATCATCAGAAATCATTTTGGAGACCTCATTGACGATCGTGATAATTTGAGTTTGAATTAAGCGCGTTGCGTCGTCGCCTTCATTTTCACCGTGCTCTTTCCTTTCGAACATGAAAGTCCCCTCTTTGGGTAACTCTAATGTTCTGAATGTGACGGTGGAGTTCGTTCTACTAAAAGAGCATTGTTCAAGGTGAATTTTAGCATGTTCAAGACATTCCAATTTTGATCGTGTTGTGTCACAATGTTCATTTATTGCTCTCGCCATGACCGATCGACTCATTTTGTGGAGTATATGCATGCGTGTACATATAGTCACAGAGCAAGCTACCAAAATCATCTCCAAAATAAATATTTTGCTGAAGGAATGCAAAAACAATAGAAAACATTCATTTCATGAACTTNTGAACATGAAAGTCCCCTCTTTGGGTAACTCTAATGTTCTAAATGTGACGGTGGAGTTCGTTCTACTAAAAGAGCATTGTTCAAGGTGAATTTTAGCATGTTCAAGACATTCCAATTTTGATCGTGTTGTGTCACAATGTTCATTTATTGCTCTCGCCATGACCGATCGACTCATTTTGTGGAGTATATGCATGCGTGTACATATAGTCACAGAGCAAGCTACCAAAAATCATCTCCAAAATAAATATTTTGCTGAAGGAATGCAAAAACAATAGAAAACATTCATTTCATGAACTTTTAAAAGAGACCCGTATTATTCACTTAATGCAATTTGAAGATAGAAATACATAATATTCACTGTTCTCCAGTAATTTGATAGCAATAGAAAGCTGGTTCAGATACAAGAGAAAATGAAGCAGCAGCTGACTGATCAAGCAGAAAATATAGATGAAAAGAAGATGCTGATGACATCAGTCTTTGGCAAGCTTCATTTCTGCTGTTCCTGTATGCCAAAAAAGAGAGAGAGAGAGAGAAAGGGAGAGAGCGATTTAAGTAAAGTTTCCAAGGCATCAGGACAAGTTATATATGAAAAGAAGGACATTTAAATACATAAGATACCACCCAATTCTTATTTATTTACAAAGATAATACCTAAACTTGTACTTTTCACATTTTTGGCAACCAAATCTTTCATATCACAACAAAAATAGTAGTCCTTAAACATTTAAAAAGTGAACTGACACCTTTTTATGCATATGTGAGATATCATAAATGTAAAAATTGATGTTTAGGTGTTAGATATGTAAATACATAGGAATTGAATGGTATGTATGTAAATCTTCCATGAAAAAAATAATGTGAACTGAGGCATACAGAATTTCTGGACTACAATACTTGGTTCATTTTATATATAACTTCCAAACAGGTTGTATGTTTGTCAACAGTGTTCAGCTTGACAACCAGACGAGTCAAATTCACAAAAAAATGGGCATTTATATACATAGCACACAATTCTTATTTATTTACATATCTCCCACCTAAACTTTCATATCTACACACATCACTCAAAACTTTAGCATCGTATCAAAAGATAATACTACTATCACTTCTTAAAAGTGAAACACACATTTTCATGAATAGGTTTAAAACACCATAATGCTATGCATATAATACAAAAGTTTAGGTATGAAATATGTAAATACATAAAAATTGTGTGCTGCATATGTAAATTTTGAAAATAAGTAAATAATTTAGCTTGCTTATTTAACAGACAAACCCGAAGAACGTTGAGCTAACCTTGTTGGCATTACATTGGCTCAAGGTTTGATGGTAATTAATATCATTCTTAAAATGTAACACCTGAGAGAGAGTATTTGGGGAGATCAAATCCATAGTGGAAAGACCAGTACTCTACCACTAGAAATAAGAAGGCAAACTTTCATAGATGGATCCTGGAAGGCATGAATAGAAACTTGCTTATGATGAAGCACATGAAGCCCTTCATCTTCCACTATTACTATTCAGCATCTAATTCCAACTGAATAAGTCATCAGAGAGAGATAAAGAGAGAGGGGTAGAGATAGACAGGGTGGGAGAAAAGAGAGAGAGGGAGGAAGAGCTAAACCATTCATCTGCCAATACGTATAGTAGCCCCTACCTTCAAAAGACCAGCCATCAGCCATAGACACCCACACAGAGATATATAACCCTACCTCTACCACCAACTCCTACAATAAGAGAAATATAGAACCCCCCTTCATGAAGAACCATTATTAATCATGATTGGATGTTCGAAAGTCTTTTCAAACAGGTCAAAATTTTATGAGTATTTATATTAAAGATTACTTTTAAGGCGTTGTTTGGTCGGATGAAAAAGTAATGCTGTGTAAAATGAATGTAATATACAAATAATATATTGTATTTGAAATTTTTTAAAGGTGTTTGGTACAATGTAAAATAAATATAGGACTTTGCATTTTCTTGTTGCATTTTCTTGTTTGGTTCAAAGAAAATTGAATTTGATGTAAAATATGAGCAGTAGAGTCGGGCTGCAAGCTGCAGCGGTAGTCTACAGGCAGTGGGCATCGNTCACACATCCTCCTCACTCCCCACCCAAACTCCTCGACCAAATACTCGCCGCCGGCAATGGAAAGCTGCACCGCCTTCCTCCTCTTCGTCCTCCATTTAAGATTTCTTCTCTGTTGAGAAAATTCATCGCAGATTGGACAGAGCAAATTGCTTGCCAGATGGAAGTAGAGGCGGGGAGTTGCATACAGGCCGGAGGCGGCGGCCATGGAGAAATTTGGCGCCAAAGGTATACGGATTTGGTATGGAGGAAATTGCGGGGTTTTGAATGCTTTACCTTATCTGAAGAGATTTATAGGCGGATGGCGTCGCTTACACATTATATGTAAGCGATATATATATATATATATATATATATAT
>JXCR01133109.1:89929-120706 GCA_002079205.1 Phalaenopsis hybrid cultivar
TTTAGCTCCTTGCAACTCGATTTGACTCCAACTGGCTTAAAAATTTGTTTTTTCTTGACTGAAATAGTTGAATTGTGCTGCATCTCTTATGGNTATTAAAAAGTATAGATTGCTAAAAAATTATATTGAAAGAGAGTATTGAATGAGAACGTTGGATGTGTGGCTATATTAGAAGGTAAGATTGTTAAATGATTATATTAAGGGGGTGATGAGAGTAGCATCTAATGTTATGGAAAATAGGGCCGAATGATTGGGCTGCGGACAACATGGGATGGTAGACACACCAATAATTGATTAGAAAAATTAATGTAAAATGATTATGAAGAAAAATGAAAAAAGAACATACAACATGGGGATAAGTTGATTGGAAATATTTGTCAAAAAATAGACTTAAAATCATAAACAATACTCAACAATGATGAATGGAGAAATTCGATTCAATAAATTTGTAATAATCTGAACCGAACCTCCATGAGCTGAACCCTTGAACTATACCGGCCCATTGTTTTCAATGTTTTTTTTTCTTTCCTTTCGGCTCTTTAAATCCCAAATAGGAATTCTAGGGCAATAGAAAAGGGCGAGAGGGAGAGCAAGGCTGCGGAAGAGCAGGCGGCAGAGTTCGAGGGAGAGAATGAGTGGCTGTGAGAAATGGTCCATGGGCTAGGCAAGCGAGAGCGACTGAGAAGAGGAGAGTGGCAAGCACATGCAAGCTATCTTTTTGTGTACATTAGAGGTTGACTAAGGCTTCTGAGTGCGAGCGAGGGGAAGCATTGATCTTGCAATAGATGTCTTAGATGACTTTGACGGCACGACCAGTCTATTTAAGAAAACCTAGGGAAGAGGAGGAAGAAAGGTTTGTCATTTTCTACTTTTACTTTTTGTCCAACCCACATCATTATCATCACCACTTTTATGTTCTTATTATAATTTGGTTGGCAAATTTTAATCCTAATATTTATTTCACCTATGTATGTATACTTTTATATGATTACAGAGTAATTATATAAATGATCAAGTGAGTTCTGAGAGATATTTTAAGAGAGAAAGAAATAAATTGAATTTAAATTAATCTTTAACACGTATTAAATAGAAAATAATCATTGGAATACTTCTCTATGATTGAAAAGGAATGTGAATGTAACATTTGAACTTTCTTTTTTCAACTTTATAACAAGATAATACAATTCAAATTTTCTTAAATTAAATAATAANACACGTATTAAATAGAAAATAATCATAGCAATACTTCTCTATGATTGAAAAGGGATGTGAATGTAATATTTGAACTTTCTTTTTTCAACTTTATAACAAGATAATACAATTCAAATTTTCTTAAATTAAATAATAAAAAAATACAATCATCATGATTTGTCATTTAATTCAAGGTATTTTCTTAAATGATTCAATTCATAATTAGATACAAGCACACTTGAAAATATGATAGTTTATACTTAGTATTGATTAAAGAGAACATTTTTAATAATAATAATAATAATAATAATAATAGAGAACTTCTAATTACCCCTATTGAATGCAAAGCCTTTCATTTTTATAAATTGATGTCATATATGCATAACAATGATTCATTGCTAATGATATTCCTGAATATGTTTGCCATGCAATGTATGAAATATACATAATTATTATAAGATATATATGTTGGTTTTAAACCCTTTTTGATATTGGCCGGCAGGACCGACGGGTCCACATAATGGAAAATCTACATAAACTTATTGGATTTCCTTAGGATTGATGCCTACATTTTCCTGTTTCAGGGTTTAGTACTACTTGAGTGGATATTTTGGCATGTGGATCTAACGATCATTTGTTTATATATATATATATATATATATATATATCTTTCTGTTATTATTTATTGAGCATCATTAGGTAAATCTCAATTAGAAAAATCTCATTTTACATATTGTTTGAAATTTTATGATATGACAAATAATTTATTATTTTACCCTTCTTTGCTCATATTGTGCCCTGCACCTTGTCGTTTATATTTTACTCAGTGGGATTCACCTGTTGAGTCATTTTTTGACAAAATGACACCATAAAATTTATGCATTTCAGGTGGCGAGCGATGCATCGGTTATAAGAGATTTGTGTACTCATGCTTCAGGTGTAGTGTTGGATTCAGCTAAGGTTAAACTATTTATTTAATTCAATATCGTAGTCATGGCTTATTTATTTTTTAATAGAAAGATTATTATGAAAATTTTGGATTTAGACACTCAGATGATTAATTTTTGTGTTCACATTAAAATAACATGTTTATTGACTGAAACTATTTCTTAATCCTCAACTCACACTCTCATGCTAGGTTTTGTGAAGCTCTTCCATGGCTTGGCTAGCTGGGTGTGACAAAATTAACACCAAATAATTGAAAGAATGGCAATAATGATGATCAAAATGCCACCGCAATATCAGGCATATGGAAAATGACAATTGAGTAACCACATGGAAGATGGTTACATCAAAATCAAACAATATTGCTTAATAGATTCATCTAGAACCCTCGTCCTTTGTGAATACTAAAAATTTTTTCGCAACATTAAAAATATTTTGCATGTCAATTTTTCAAAAGAAAACACTAATCTTGCCAAAAATCATATTTATAATTGTTACTTTAAGAAAAATCTTAGACAATGATAAATACTTTCATAATCTATCTAAAAGTTAGAATGTATCAACATACTATTGTTGGATAATATTTCAATATGTGTGTGTGTGTGTGTGTGTGTGACGGTCTTCATCTATCTAGCACAACTTACATGATATAACTTATCTTTAGCAAGGTTAATCTGATATGTTGAAGCATCATTGGCTTCTCCCTTCTATCATCTTTTAAACTCGAGCAAGACTAACTTTCATGTAATGCATATGGAGAAAAAATAAGCATAACTTGATCAAATTTGAAATATGGTAAGACTTTCATGCAACTAAAATTACTTACTACTACAAAACAAACCCAAAGTTTATAGAGATTGTGGTAAATTTAATTTACTCACGCACTATTTTATATGGGATTTGAGTCTGAACTTTCTATCAAAAATAGTAGCCCTCACTAATTTTCTAGTGTGCTAACAAGGCGGATGGTTTTTAGATTTTAATCAAATCGAACAAGCATTGAGATTGCGTTGAATTGAATAACTGTTGGGACTATTTCATGAAAGTTACTTTCCCATCAGAACAAACATATCTCACCAACTATTGTTATGGTACCAACCATACGCCTTGCAAATGCTCCAATAAGTAAACACCTCCAACACTAGCATTATATTGTGCCAATTACTTTGCCTCAAAGCTTCATGTTGTTTGCACTTTAGGCTCCATCAGAATTATTGGGAAACCTTACCTATGCCTTCATTGTAGCCTTGCAAGGAAGTTAAACTCAGAAGAGATGATGCGTTCACACAGTGCAAATAGAGATCAATCCACCATGCCTACTTTTTTCATTTAATAAATTATCAAAATCCTAAATGATCCTAACTATGTTTATAATAATATTCTAGAAATGCCTCATTTTGAGAAGATAAAGATAAAGGTTACATTAGTGCAAAATCTTTCCGTCTTCTTGAATGCTGCGTGAAGAAGCAAACCAACTAATCCCCCTTAACGATCCATTATATTCATCCCCAAGTTCATATAAAACCATCAAACATAATGGCGCCCTTGGTTGTGAGAAAAGGACAAACCAAGAAGTTACCAAATGTCTTTGCATACCTCCAATGTGGGTAGTGTACTCAATTTATAACAAGTTATTGTTCATCTAAATCTCGGTTTTTTCCCATTTTCAGCAAGCTCATAACATGAATACTATTATCTAGCCGAAAGTATGACAAATTTTCTATACTTATCTATTTAAATGAATTGGCAAGTTGAATTATAATTTCATATGAGATTCAAAGTTTATCAATACTAGACAACTATAGATACAATTTGTTGAGTTTCTATACTAATAATTAGATTCCGCATAACTTTAGAACTAAGACATTGTGCTGTGCATTAAAAGTGATAAATCCATTGAAACAATAACAAAGACATTGTGGCCAGAAATGTAATGTAATATGTGTGCTGTAATAAAAACAATGACATGCATAAAAGAGAAGCAGGAATTTCTTATTATAAAAAGTTATGCATAAGGAAATAAGAACAAAAGAAATCACGATATTAACATGTTCGAATAAAGACCAATATAAAATCAATATTTGTTACAAACAAATAAAATGGATTAAAAATGAATGGAATTCAAATGGTGAAAAAAGTATTTAAACGTGAGGTTTCTTACTTGAGATGAACCATAAGCAACACTTGAAATCTTTGGAGAAGTCCACTTTGGAACAGAACCCTCAAATATGTAAGAGCATTCAGTATATGCAGTTCCAAGGCCTACTCCGGCACCAAAAGCTACAGATGCCCATCGAGTTATCGGACTCCCTGAGTAGATATAGAAAGTTAATAAATGAAAAACTCGAGGGTGATTGTTATGAAAATAATTATCCTCAATCTAGCAAACAACACATATCTACCTTAAGGGAAGAACATTTTGTTCACTTATTTTAGTATTATCAATCATTTTAGAAAGAAATATCAAAATTCAATATGTAACACTAAAGAGGGCACCCTATGGCCTCAACATTTGCCACATGAACTAGCTTTTCAGGAATGCAGTAAAAACATTCAAAATTTTCAGATCCTTTTATAAAGCGATAGAAATTTTACCCCATTGTAATAAGGAAAAAAAAAGGGAGGGGGACGATGCTCTGTTGGACTATGGTAAGGAATTGAATAGAAGATATTAAAGCTTCTTATTCTTCTTACAAGATATAAAGAAACAAAGGAAAATGAGTCTTTAGACGTAATAGAATCTAAATTTCAATCAAAACTAGATAATTCAAATATTATAATTTTTTCTTTTGTTGGCATGCTATTAAACATTGAGCCACTAGTCTGGAATAATAGTTAATTAAAATGGGCAGTTACATACATGGCAACGTAAACTTGGCTAATTACAGAAATAAAACCCTCTTACATCTGTTTTCTTTTTAAGATAAACATTCTCACCCAAATATTTGAATTTCACAACAAAAAAACAGTATTTTTCACTTTGGTCAAATTCCTACAAGTTTGATCATGACACCGGCAAATGCAAGATTCAATAGTTCAGAAAAAATGGCATAAATGTTAGAGTTCGAAATAGGGAATTTTTCCGTGTTATGTATGTAAATTCTCATATAAAAAAAGGTGAAAATTTGTGTAATTCAATCATTAATCATACTAGTTTCGGTATAAGTTCGGACGCTTTAGACCTGTAGCATCTACAACCATGATCCAAATCATATCGTCCGCCTTACAGTTTTAAGATCATCGTATATCAACTGACAAGCATCCGGCTCATGGCAAGAAACATAATATGCATGAATGACTCAGTATTAACTCACCCAAATCATTACAACAAAAATACTAGAAAAAATAACAGTAAAAAATGGCAATTTAAACACCTCCTCTCGAGCTAATAATTACTTTTCCCTGCATATATAAAACCCCATAAAATCCAAATCAAAGGCCCGAACCAAACTAGGGCATAAAGACCATCAAAGAAAAAAAGCATTTCAGCTAACTGCTGATGTTAGGAAACTGAATAACATTAAGGAGGAGGAGGAGCTGACGAAAAAATAGGAGTCCAGTCATGGTTCCGGCGAGAGACGAGTAGGCGACGCGGCGGACGGTAAGGTCAAGGCAGGCGTCCCATTTAGCGTCCAGTGATGACCTCGATTTCTTCAACTCTTCTTCCGCCATGAATTTGACTTAATTCTCACCAGTCAGACGCACAATGTGCAGATTGAAGAGATCCCTTCTCTATTGCGGCCTCCGGGTTCAATTTGCTTAAAACAAGTTCTCACTCATCACAAATTGTTCTCAATATTTCAAACCGCATACCCTAAATTTATTCCAAGCAAGTCTTAACATTTTTTAAAATACCTAAGTATATTATTAATTGAACTTTATTTGCCTCATAATTTGTATAATGTCAGATATTTCTATAATTTATGGGGACGTCAACTCAACAATAATCTGCAAAATAAAACAAATATCTTACGCCATACACCTCCTTCATGATATTATTTGAGATGACAATATTGGTAGAAAATTTCAACCAAAGAAGCCTCCAATCCACTTAATGCTGTAGACTTTGGGTCTGTTTAGGGCAAATGCAGGTTAATAATAAATTGTTGCGGATAAGCTGATTGTCTATTTATTTTTTAATTGTTTGACAATAGTTATGCTACAACTGTTTCTGAATAAATAATTATTCTACCATTGTATAGTAATATTGTTTGCAGCAGAACTGTCATGTCAATATGTTTTATACTTTAGAAGTAAAAATCTAGTGCATAACATTACAAAATAAAAAAAAATATATCTCGCTTAACAATGAGTATCATTATTACTAAAATTAAGACAAAGACTATTAAAATATCATTTAATAATATGATAATATTATTTTTAAAATATTGATGATGTATGTCACGAGCTATACCGCCTCCAGGGATACTATTCATTCCAGATCACTCTCGACCATGAAATTTGCCAGCCTGTCTGTCCAACTAAAGAAGTCACAGTTCTCCCTAATTTTCCCCTGTAGTTATTTGGATGATAGGAAGTTAGCACAAAATATTGAAATTCATAGTAGTAGTGCAATCCTCGGGAGGTACAATAAATCATATAACTCATCTTTCCTAAATGTTTTAAAAGACATCCCATTTGAAGTGACGCAAGTAAAAATTGTTCAAATAAGCAATTAATTATAGTTTTATATAGTTGTGTAGTCTTAGAGAACTTAGTATATCAATCAATGAATCTATCACTGCAATGAGACATCAGACCTTAGAAAAAAAAGTTTTTTTTTTGTTCTCTTTAACTCACATAATACCAAGTTCGTGTGTTTCACGCACATGCTTATCACCGAAAAAGACCGTATAACGAAAAAAATGTGAGAAATTTGGTTGTCCTCATTAGGATTTCACATGTGACACCAACTAATGATGAAAAACATATCATCCAGAAAAACCTATAAGGTCTAATGTCTCGTCATAACCCTCCAAAACCCACTAAACAAAATATAAAAGAAATGAAAAAAGAAAAAAAAAACACTTGCAAACAACGTAGAAAAAACCCAAACAAATAATATCAAATATACAAGAAACAAAAATAAACATGAACTGTATAAAATATAAATACAATAAACAGTGAATCGCTTCAATGACCATTATAATTAATAATACGTTAAATCAATCCATTCAACATCCAACAATGACATTGGTAATTTGTTCTCTCAATTCAATAATTGTCTCAACACTTTCGTCATCCTGGGTGCAACCCTCATGTGATTCTACTTCTATCTGTGGTATAGATTGTCCTATGTGATATTCAAATGCTTCATGCACGACATGTAAATAGTAATCATCGACCATGTTGAAGTTTATGTCATTGTGCGAATGATGTCGTTGAATATAGTTGTGGAGAGCTATTGTGACTACTACAATCTGTACTTGCTTTGGAAATAAATATATTGGCAAATCACGCAGTATGACCATTTTTTCCTTCTGCGCACTAAATGTTCTTTCAATTACATCGCGTAAGGACGAGTGTCGTTTGTTAAACAATTTTTTCCTGTCTCGGACAACATTGCTGGATCTTTCAAAGTTGAGAATGTGATATTTGATGTTCAGAAATAGCTCCAGATTCCTCCTCTGTAAGAGTATCCATTGTCGACCAATGATGTTTATGTTGCAAATACAATAATCAACATTGAAACTAAAAAATATATAATTATAATTAATAGTTGAACAAACTTAAAGGTGGGTGGGAGAATTTGTGCTTTCGATTTCATGTGGCAAAAACAAATATACGACTCTCATGTGCATTATCTTCCCAACCAACCATAATAAAAGTAAAGCACATGTTGTAATTACACACAACCATCACATTTAGTGTTGGTGATCCACACCGACCAATGAATGCGACCCTTTCATTATTGGATACATGTGCACCCACGTGTGTTCCATCGATCGGTTAAATACAATTCTAACAAATTAAAGAAGGATGTGTGAACACTGCTCATTCCGCCTTCTAAATATAATGAGTAAAAAGATTTACCCTAAAAAAATTGCACATATCACGGATCATTTGCAATCTTTATTGGAGTCCTCTCAAATGTTGGATCCTCTGCATTGATAATCTTGGATGACAAACTAACAAGAGCTTTAAAATCTACTGAAAAGTGTCTGCTGATTGTCTTTGATAAATGTTGAAATCGCTTCATCGCTCCTTTCATTGATTCATTATGTGATAAAATGTAAGGGATTTTTACCAGAACTTCGCACGCTGTCATTCTACATGTGCATGAAGTCCATGATTCCTATGTAGTTCATTTAAAAAATCTATAAATATGGGTTGTGTCATACAAAATATGTTGTTAAATTCTGTAGGATGTTCTTCAAGTAGCTCTTCAACCCATTTATCACCAATGTAAAATCATGTCATGCAGAGAGACCGATCTATGTATGAGTTGTAGTACTCATACATTGAATATACTGCTGCCATAATTCTCTTTCTGTGATTCTCTTTTTGTGAATCCATGTTAAAGTGCTTTGTTAAGGTAAGACATGTGCATCAAACAACTTTGATAATCTTCGATTAATGAATTACAAAGTGTACAATGAAAGTCAAACATCCAAAATAACATTAATATTGTTCTATGGAAGAAGAAAAAAAACATCCAAATCAGAATAAGATAAACCTACTGGAAAATAAATACAAATAGTGCAAAAATAACTGAATAAAATCAAGAATCCCTGTTGTCGTAAAAAAAGGTAAATAATTGACCCTATGGTCAGGGCCATCTTCATGAGAAACTCTACAGGTCGGGTCGTCCAACAACTTCATGAAGTTCAAATATAATGACATGTCCTCATAAATTTATGGAGTTGCCTCCATAACTCGGATAACTTCTTCAATGGAGGTCGCTTTGTGAAGTCCCAAGCTCACTGGTGCATGAAGCCACCAGTTTTGACACTTAGCTTCTAATGAAAGTAACCTTTTCATTTTTATTTTTCTCTACCATTGGAAGCTTTGACTTACATGTAGAGTCCACTTCATTTTGGTTTCGGCTTGGGCCTTCACCGGAGTCAACTGCTTGGTCGACATTGTAGTTCTCAGTATGCCCGCAAACCCTTGCTCACTAGGGGTCCAAGCGTTAATCCCCATTACCATAACCCCACCAAACATACGATCTAATTTTTTTTCCAAATTAGGGTCAATACCACTAAATTTGAATTTCTTGGCACTATCTGCAATAAAAGGGGACGTGGAATGTTCATACAATTCAGGATAAGGGAGTCATGAAAAGAAAATCAGAAATAAATATATTCTCATCTCCATTGTCTTAGCACACCATTCGTCTAAAACATTAATAGTCTTTTTGATTGAATCCCAACCCAAGTTCGTGAATTCTCATTTTAATTCCTTCCACATTTTTCAGTATTTTTTTCAATTGATCTCACTTATTTTTCAGTTGCATCATATCGTATTCATTTCCCGTAATTTCCTTGAACACCCTATTTCGAACGAACAATAACTACCCTCTGGAAACCCTAGCTCTGAAATCTAAGAGACGAAAAATGAGGTAACTTTGCTCTCAAAACGGTGTTTTTTGACTCTTCGTGCTCCTTTTTAATGCAAAGGTATTTTTGTAACGTTCCTTAGTTAGGGTCGGGCCGGGCAGCAAATGTTTTTTTTTATTTTTTTAACAGGAATTTCATTAGACTCAGAATGGTTATCTACGTTAGGACGCCAGACTAAATACGCGCTTGAGAGAGAGAGAGAGAGTGTGATGTGGGGTGGGTGGTGAAATGAATAAGTTGAGGTGCTTTATTTGAAATATTTAAAATTTAAACGATTAATTTGTTATTTTGAAGTTTTAGGCGCTGTGCAAGTAAAAATACTACCCTATTTCAATCGTCCGTTTCCAACTTCCCGCCGCAATTGTTCCTCTCGGGGACGTCAGGCATGAGCAGGTATGCTCTTTCCACTTCGAATTCATTAAAATCGATCTTCTCATCCATGGTTTCTTAGGAACTCGCAGGAGATTGAGGGCTTTCAAGAGATGGATGAAATCTCATGGGATCGCATACAGCGATGCCCTCGAGTTCGTCGATTCCATGGACGACGGCATCTCCGTGCGAGCACTCTGCGATCTAAAGGAAGGAGACCTTGTCGCCAGCATCCCTAAGATTTCCTGCCTCACCATCCGGACCTCGGGGATCTCTTCACTTTTAGAGGAGTGTGGCCTTTGCGGTTTCCTTGGCCTCTCTATCGCGCTTATGTACGAGAGGAGCCTTGGTTCTGCCTCGCCATGGGAGGGATACCTCCAGCTCTTGCCCGAGAGAGAATGCATTCCGCTTGTCTGGAGTTTGGAGGAGGTGGACAAGCTTCTGGTTGGGACCGAGCTCCATAAGGTGACGCTTAAAAATAGAACGCCTCTTTTTTTCGATATACTCGTTGCATTTTAAACTGGAACCAAGGTTGAAAAAAGAGCATTTGATACTAATAGCTATAGATTTTATCGGATATTTGCCATTGATTTAAAGCTAAGTGAATGCTCCTTTGAGGATGTTTTGAATTTCACGAAACACGCCCCTTTGTTTTTAAAAATAGCAATCAAGTCAGTTCACACAAGTATATTTCTATCTGTTTTCTGTTAATTCTCTAACACAAGAAATCTAAGTCGTTCCAAATATAATATTGCCACTTATTGTTTTCATAAATACGAGTAAACACAAGGGCATACACATTTCAATTAAAGCGAAAAGCTTATTGCGAGTGTTATTTCAAAATAATATGGTTTTATCCATATTATTTTTCCGTGTAGAACTTCTAGCACACCTCTGAAATTATGCTTTAATCTCTATTTGTTTGATCTTTCTTGGATTATATCCGAGTTTCACATTTTATTGGCCACCGCTAGTAAAAAGGGGCTCTCTGGCTATAAGCAGAATTTAGATCAAGAGGGTTTAGTAAATCATCCAAATACATACACATAGTAAATTTATGAAGATTATGTCATAAAAACTATTTTGCATGAAAATTATTAAATTTTACTAAATATTGTTAAACTATTGACTATTTGTTTTATGATTTTTTAGGATAACCCTTCAAGTTCTTCTAATCCTATGGGCGGTGGGATTTATCAAATCTTGAATTTAACCAATAATGATGCTCATTTGAAGTTTATCACAATGTTAAGATTTAAATTTGCTCAAGTTTTGTTGATAGGATTTAAGCTAAATCTTACATAAATCTTGCCTAAAATGTGACACCAAACAACCAATTCGTTATATAAAGGCAAATGGTCTATGTAGTTTTGTTAAGGATGGAGCCCGATTCAGTCCGCCCGTTCTCGCGCACACGCGAAGACTCGTGCTCCTGCTTTGTCGCGCAAACTCCTGCTCCCATTCACGTCTGTTCGCGAACCGCTCCTCTGTCGCGATTAGTCACGACGTCTCCCTTCCTGTTCACGATAAAAAACATCGCACGGCTCCTTCAGTTTCTAAGTCACAATTTTTGTGTTCTTCTTTGGACTTTCTCAGGATAGAGGAATAGAAGTGCAAGAAGTAGTTCCTTGCGACAGAAGAAAGAAGAAAGAAGAATGAAGAATAAAATTATTCTCTTTTGGCTTCTTCTTGGTGGCTTGTGGCAGAAGAGAAATTGAGTTTATTTCACTTGTAAGTTTATCTTTTTCGGTGTAGAACTTCTTCGGTGTATCTCAGTGTAGAGAGAGAAGAACATAGAGAGAAGAAGAGAGAGCAACAAAGTGAGAGATTCCTCTTGTAAGTCAAAACGATCGACTGGTGTAAATTTCTCAAGTGGTAAAATCCACTGCAACTCCGTGGACGTAGGCAATTTGCCGAACCACATAAATCTGTGTGTTCCGTTGTGTTACTGCTTTCTGGTGTGAATATTTTCGTTCTATTTTTCTCTTCGTCAAAGATCATTCTCTTATTTTATTTTTATATATATCACAACAACTGATATCAGAGATTTGTTCCGGATCTGAGGAAGAATGATGGTCGCAGATGAAGTGAAGATTTTAGGGATCCAGAAATTTGATGACACAGATTTTGGTTATTGGAGGATACAGATAGATGACTACCTCTATGGAAAAAAAACTTCATCTTCCGTTAATGGGAAAAAGACCTGAAATGATGGATGAGACAAAATGAAATATGTTGGATCAACAAGTTCTGGGGGTTATTCATTGATCCTATTGAGTCCGTTGCACACAATGTCGTCAAGGAAATGACGACTGCAGATCTCATGGCAGCTTTACCAGGTATACATGAAAAGCCATCGACGAATAACAATATGTACTTGATGAAGAAGTTATTCAACTTGAAGATGACGGAATGTGTTTTTGTTGCTCAATACCTGAATGATTTCAATACTATCACAAATTAATTATCGTCTATTGAAATTGATTTTGATGCTGAAATACGTACGCTGATATTGTTGGCATCGTTGTCAAATAGTTGAGAAGCCATGTGAATGACAATTAGCAGTTCTGCAGATAAATCTAAACTGAAATGTAATAATATTCGTGATTTGATTTTAGCTGAGGAGGCGTGCAGGGAAGATTCTGGCGAGATCTCAGCTACGAGTTCGACACTGAATGTTGATTTCAGAGGGAGATTACATGACATAAACTCATATAGAGGGAGATCAAAATCAAAGTCTGGTCAGCAGACAACCTGCTGTAATTGTGGCAAGACTGACCACATAAAAAGGAACTGCAGGAATCCCAAGAAGATGGAGAATTATAGCGCAAATATGGTATTTGAAGAAGTACATGATGCACTATTGGTGACGGTTCATAGTTCTGTTGATGATAGAAGTGAAGAAGAGAGTGGGTCCGGGGCACCAATTCTTATTGTTCCATAGACAAGTGGTGGAGAACCATAAATATATGATTAAATCTTGCAAGATGCAAGTTCGAGCAAGTGGGAGTCCACCAGGGAAGAAGACATTACACAACAAGTGGGTGTACCGGGTCTGAGCTTGATGGCAGTAAGAAGTATAAGACTAGACTTGTTGAAAAAGGCTTTCAGCAGAGACAAGATATTACCCATGCAGTGAGAGTTGTAAGCAGAAACAAAAATAATCTAGGAAATAGCTTGAAGGTGCAAGGCTATGTGAACTTTGTTGATATGTTGACTAAGGGTGTTACTCTTGAGAAACTGAAGTTGTGCTCAGCTTCAGTTGGTCTTCTAGTGCGAAGATAAAAACTTTGAGTTGCAGATGTGAAGGATTTATGTTTGAAAAAAAATGACGACAATGCCAGTGGAGGATATCAGTATGAGGAAGGAGATGTTGTTACTCGTGTACCGGCCTCCAAGTGAGAGATTTGCTAAGGATGGAGTCCGGTTTAGTTCATCCGTACCTGCGCACACGCAAAGACTCCTGCTCTAGCTTTGTGACGCAAACTCTCACTCCCGTTCGCGAAAGTTCGCGACCTTGTTGTTCGTGAACCGCTCCTCTATCGCGAATAGTAGCGACGTCTCCTTTCTATTCGCGATAAAAGACATCACACCGCTCCTTCAGTTTCTAAGTCACGATTTTTGTGTTCTTCTTCGGACTTCCTCGGGATAGAGGAAGAAAATTGCAAGCAGTAGTTCCTTGCGGCAGAAGGAAGAAGAAAGTAGAAGAAGAAACTTGTTCTCCCTTGACTTCTTCTTGGTGACTTGTGGCAGAAGAGAAGTTGAGTTTATTTCTATTGTAAGTTTATATTCTTCGGTATATCTCGGTGTAGTGCTTCTTCAGTGTATCTTGGTGTAGAGAGAGAAGAACAAAAAGAGAAGAAGAAAGAGCAACAAAGTGAGAGATTCCTCTTGTAAGTCGAGACGATCGACTGGTGTAAATTCCTCGAGTAGTAAAATTCCCTGCAATTCCGTGGACGTAGTCAATTTGCCAAACCACGTAAATTTGTGTGTTCCGTTACTGTTTTCTGGTGTGAATTTTTTTGTTCTATTTTTCTCTTCATCAAAGATCATTTTCCTATTTTATTTTTATATATACCACAACAAGTTTTACATGTTGAGTGGATCCTATTTTTAACTAGTGATGTAATGTCAATCTTGAAGTCTTGCTGTGATAAATTCAATATGAAAGGTTCCAAATGGTCCTCTTTCAATGAATTTTATTCCAGCGCATGCCAACTTATGCCCTGCGTAGAGTTCTTACATTTGGTAAAGCATGTCCTGCTTTGATCATCTGTAATATACTGCAAAAGTGGTTGGAAACTCCTAGAATTTTTTAATGATTTTTATTTGTTTTTTTCCAAAATTTTTTTAGTAATTTTCTCGGATTCTGTTGTTTGTCACAGCCTTTGCTTATAAACTTATATTCTCTTGTATCTATTTTTGCTTCAACATAAGCCACTTTTTGACTTCATAAATCATTCCATTATCATTCGTTGTCATTTAAAGTTTGTATAAGAGTCTCATCAAATCCTGNGAATTATCCTAGCTTTCTTGGAATTTAAATTGAGGTACATGGATTAGAATTTTCATATTACACATGTACTTAATATTTGTAGTCCTCTCCAGTGAGAAATACAGCTTTGTACGATTGAAAAATTTGATAATAAATCATATTCGATGCCTTACTGTGGATGTAGGTCTTTGACCGAACCACATAAAAACATGTGTGCTTTTTTATTTTTAAGGACTTTTTTTATCATTTATTTGCGCAAATGTTGAGTAATTTAGATAATTTGATTATTATGTGATACTTGCAACTATTCGTATAGTTCCACAATGGGTAAGACATCTGAAGGGGGTCCCTCTGCAATGTGGGATAAAGAAGTCACCAATATATTTTGTGATCTATGTTTAAAAGAAATTGAGCGGGGGAACAGGCCTACAACGTACTTTAATAAGGAGGGCTGGAATAATATTGGTATGAGGTTCAAAGAACTAACTGGCAGAGACTACGACAAGCTTAAATTCAAAAATAAATGGGACCAATTAAAGAAGGAATGGAAATTGTGGAAGGAGTTGAAACGTGGATCTACAGGTTTGGGTTGGGATCCGATTAAACGGACAATTGATGCTCCCACTGAATGGTGGACTGAGAAATTGGAGGTAATTATATATGTACTCCGTTATTTCTTTGCTTTTCAAATTGGTTTTCATTTATTTACTAGCTCAACTATTTACTTTAAAATGTTATATCACAGGCGGTGCCTGCAGCGAAAAAGTTTAAACAATGCGGGATTGAGCCAGAATTTGAAGAAAAACTCGACACAATGTTTAAATGTATTGTCGCTACTGGAAAATTAACTTTCAACCCAAGTGAAAGTACCTTTTCAGGGATGCCAGATGAATTTACCCCTGAACCATTGACACCTGATGAAGATGTGCGTAGCATTAATCAGAGGGAGACGGGGGAGTCTAGCACAATCAAGAGGCCGAAGGTTGCTAAGAAAAATAAAGAGAAAGAACATGTTATGAATACCTCCTTCGATCGTTTGATTGAAGCATTTGCAGCTCCACCTATCTCTGATGCAAGCATAGTAGACTGTTTGAGGCTTTTGGGGACTATTCCTGAAGTTGTTGCAGATAGAAGATTTCACGCACAGTGTGTAAAAAAACTTGAGGATTCAACTAGAATGAAAATATTCATGGCGCTTGAGCCTGAAATGCGTCTTGAATATTTGCGGGTTTTGTTTGAGGAATGATATTATTTATGGATTCATTATGTATCAGTACTGATTGAACTTCTACTTGTGTTGTTCTTTTTTTTAATATATGTTTGTTATTCTATATGTGTCATTGTACATGTCTAATCTTTCTATATGTAGCAAATGAGAATTTTTATTATTGAATATTAATGTTGATGTTGTTAATCATTTAGGATGGACCCGCAACGTCAACGTCGTAGGAGAATGGCATTTGCTACAGCCGTTGCGATATTGCTGTTGGACTATTACCAGCGTAGAACTACTCGCATTCCCCGTATGACATCCACCTTTGTTGGAGATAGATGGGTTAGTGAAATGCTTTCGGGACATCCAATAAGATTCAGAAATATATTCAGAATGACGAGAACGATTTTTATGGATCTTCTAAACGAGTTATGTCTAAATCACGGCCTTCATGGTTCTTCTAGAACCCTGTCTCGGGAGGTGTTGGCAATAACACTGTACATTCTGGCACAGAATGAGTCAATTCGAGGAGCTATGGAAAGATTTCAACATTCATCTGAAACAATTAGTCGCTATTTCTCAAAAGGAATACAGGCACTTGTTAGCTTAGCTGCTCAAATAATTAAACCAGAGGATCCATCATTTGCTACTACTCCAGAACAAATTGCCAACGATCCTCGATATATGCCATATTTCAAGGTAATTATCAGTGGTTTTAATTTGATACATGATATACTTTAATAATATTATTACGCTCTTGTTTTTCAACTAAACAGAACTGTATTGGTGCAATTGACGGTACACACGTTGATGCCCGAATACCTAACAACGAGAAGGTAGCATACATCGGTCGTAGTGGTTCAACAACGCAAAATGTCATGGCCGTATGCGACTTCAACATGTGTTTTACTTTTGTGGTTGCGGGCTGGGAAGGAAGTGCACACGACAGTCGTATTTTCTCCTTTGCCACGAGGAATAGATCGCAGTGTTTCCCTCACCCCCCAGCAGGTTAGTTTTGTTTAGTAATTTGAATATGTGGGATTGTGCAATTTTTTATTAACATTGTTTCTCGTACCAGGAAAATATTATCTGGTTGATGCAGGATATCCTATGCAACGGGGATACCTGAAGCCCTACTCGGACACGAGATATCATCTTCCTGATTTTGAGCGAGCTAGTGGCACGGTTCGTGGCAGAAAGGAAATGTTTAATAAACGCCACTCATCTTTACGCGGGGTAATTGAAAGAACATTTGGAGTTTGGAAGAAGAAGTGGGTCATCTTACGTGATATGCCGTCGTATCCTTTCCAAAAGCAGGTGTACATTGTGGTTGCAACAATGGCACTACATAACTTCATCCGAAGACATTCCTCGCAATCAGATACAGACTTCAGTATGGCTGACAATGATGAACTCAATATTTTAGAGCAACCAACAGGACATGTGGGGGGGCATTCATTACCTGAGGAGGACATAGAATCTAATGATTTTGAAGATCAAGATGCTGATAGTTTGGCTGATATGATTGCTTTAAGGGAGTCTATCACAGATGCTATTTGTGGCTATTGATCAACCAAGTTTTCTTTTCATAAGATTTTAGGTTTATATTCATACCCATTTAATTATGTTTTTTTTTTTAAATACCTTAAGCTGACATTTCATTCTTTTGTTATTTTCACAGTTATACCAACATGACCTCCAGAATATCAAGTACAGACAGAGGGATTTTGTGTTATTGTGGACTACCGTCTCCGTTGCTAACGTCACGTAAGGAGCATAGCTTTGGGAGGCAGTTCTATGGTTGTGCCAGGGGTGTTTCAGCCCGTTGTGGTTTCTTCAGGTGGGCCGATAGTCCCTCATATTACACTGACAGTAGTCATGCCAGCAGTCATGTGAATCCGATGTTTTTTCCGGCTGACAGTGCAGATGAGGACAGGCGTAGCCAGAGTCTTAAGTTGAATATTTTAATATTTCTCCTTGTTGTTGTACTTGTATTTGTACTTTTTTTAGTTCTCCTGGTACTCATTAAGGTGTGAGAACTGTATGGTATCTTTTAGAACTGATCTGTGATTATCGTATGTTTCTGCACTATATGTTTATTTTCCATCAATAAGCTATTCTGAATAAGCTGCCCCAAACAGTTTTGATTCAAACAGGGGCATGAATGTCATTTAACCACCAATAAGTTGGTCTGAATAAGCTGCCCCAAACAACAAGCCAGATTATTCTGATAATCTGCAGATTATCAGATTATCAGAATAATCTGCTTATCAGCAGATTATAAATAATCCACAGCTGCGCCAAACAGACCCATATGTCATAAAAACTATTTTGCATGAAAATTATTAAATTTTACTAAATATTGTTAAACTATTGACTATTTGTTTTATGATTTTTTAGGATAACCCTTCTTCCAATCCTATGGGCGGTGGGATTTATCAAATCTTGAATTTAACCAATAATGATGCTCATTTGAAGTTTATCACAATGTTAAGATTTAAATTTGCTCAAGGTTTGTTGATAGGATTTAAGCTAAATCTTACATAAATCCTGCCTAAAATATGACACCAAACAACCAATACATTATATAAAGGCAAATGGTCTATGTAGTTTTGTTAAGGATGGAACCCGATTCAGTCCGCCCGTTCCCGCGCACATGCGAAGACTCCTGCTCCGGCTTTATCGTGCAAACTCTTGCTCCCATTCACGTCTGTTCGCGAACCGCTCCTCTGTCGCGAATAGTCGCGACGTCTCCCTTCCTGTTCACGATAAAAAAAACAGCGCACGACTTCTTCAGTTTCTAAGTCACGATTTTTGTGTTCTTCTTCAGACTTCCTCGGGATAGAGGAAGAAAAGTGCAAGCAGTAGTTCCTTGGGATAGAAGGAAGAATAAAGAAGAAAAAGAAAATTGTTCTCCATTGACTTCTTCTTGATGGCATGTGGCAGAAGAGAAATTGATTTTATTTCACTTGTAAGTTTATTTTCTTCGGTGTATCTCGATGTAGAGAGAAAATAACAAAGAGAGAAGAAGAGAACAAAAAAATGAGAGATTTTTCTTGTAAGTCGAGACGATCGACTAGTGTAAATTTCTCAAGTGGTAAAATCTACTGCAACTCCGTGGACGTAGGCAATTTGCCGAACCACGTAAATCTGTGTGTTCCGCTGTGTTACTTTTTTCTGGTGTGAATTTTCTCGTTCTATTTTTCTCTTCGTGAAAGATTATTCTCCTATTTTATTTTTATATATATCACAACAACTGGTATCAGAGATTTGTTCTGGATCCGAGAAAGAATGATGACCTCATATGAAGTGAAGATTTCAGGTATCCAGAAATTTGATAACATAAATTTTGGTTATTAGAGGATATAGATAGATGACTACCTCTATGGTAAAAACAACTTTATCTTCCATTATTGGGGAAATTACCTGAAATGATGGATGAGACAAAATGAAATTTGTTGGATCGACAAGTTCTGGGGGTTATTCAATTGACTCTATTGAGTCAATTGAATAACCCCCAGAACTTGTCGATCGTCAAGAAAATGACGATTGCAGATCTCATGACAGCCTTACCAGGTATGCATGAAAAACCATCGACGAATAACAAGGTGTACTTGATGAAAAAATTATTTAACTTGAAGATGTCGAAATGTGTTTCTGTTGCTCAACACCTGAATGATTTCAATACTATCACAAATCAATTGTCGTCTGTTGAAATTGATTTTGATGCTGAGATACTTACGCTGATATTGTTGACATCGTTGCCAAATAGTTGAGAAGCCATGTGGATGACAGTTAGCAGTTCTGCAGGTAAATCTAAACTGAAATGTGATGATATTCGTGATTTGATTTTGGCTGAGAAGGCTCGCAGGGAAGATTCTGGCGAGATCTCAGATACGAGTTCGACACTGAATGTTGATTTCAGAGTGAGATTACATGACAAGAACTCAGATAGAGAGAGATCAAAATCAAAGTCTGGTCAGCAGATAACCTGCTGTAATTGTGGCAAAACTAACCACATAAAGAGGAACTGCAGGAATCCCAAGAAGATGGAGAATTATAGCGCAAATATGGTATCTGAAGAAGTACATGATGCACTATTGGTGGCGGTTCATATTTCTGTTGATGATGGAAGAGAAGAGGAGAGTGGGTCCGGGGCACCAATTCCCATTGTTCCACAAACAAATGGTGGAGAACCATAAATCTATGAATAAATCTTGCAAGATGAAAGTTCGAGCAAGTGGGAGCTAGCAGAAATTCTACCAGGGAAGAAAACATTACACAACAAGTGAGTGTACCGGGTGAAGACTGAGTTTGATGGCAGTAAGAGGTACAATACTAGACTTGTTGAAAAAGACTCTCAGCAGAGACAGGATATTGCCCATGCAATGAGAGTTGTAAGCAGAAACAAAAATAATATAGAAAATAGCTTGGAGGTGCAAGACTATGTGGACTTTGCTGATATGTTGACTAAGGGTATTACTCTTGAGAAACTGAAGTTGTGCTCAGCTTCAATTGGTCTTCTAGTGTAATGATAAGAACTTTGAGTTGCAGAAGTGGAGGATTTATGCTTGAAGAAAAAGGGTGACAACGCCAGTGGAGGATATCAGTATGAGGAAGAAGATGTTGTTGCTCGTGTATCAGTATCCAAGTAGGAGATTTGTTAAGGATGGAGTTCGGTTTAGTTCATCCGTTCCTGCTCACACGCAAAGACTCCTGCTCCAGCTCTGTGACGCAAACTCTTACTCCCGTTCGCAAAAGTTTGCGACCCTGCTGTTTGCGAACCTCTCCTCTGTCGCGAATATAAAGTAGCGACGTCTCCCTTTCTATTCGCGATAAAAGACATCACATCGCTCCTTCAGTTTCTAAGCCACGATTTTTGTGTTATTCTTTGGATTTCCTTGGGATAGAGGAAGAAAAGTGCAAACAGTAGTTTCTTGCGGCAGAAGGAAAAAGTAAGAAGAAGAAAAAAATTGTTTTCCTTTGGCTTCTTCTTGGTGGCTTATGGCAGAAGAGAAATTGAGTTTATTTCTCTTGTAAGTTTATCTTCTTCGGTGTATCTCGGTGTAGTGCTTCTTCGGTGTATCTTAGTGTAGAGAGAGAAGAACAAAGAGAGAAGAAGAAAGAGCAACAAAGTGAGAAATTCCTCTTGTAAGTCGAGATGATCGACTGATGTAAATTCCTCAAGTAGTAAAATCCTCTGCAACTCCGTAGACCTATTCAATTTGTCGAACCACGTAAATCTGTGTGTTCCGCTGTGTTATTGTTTTTTGGTGTGAATTTTTTCGTTCTATTTTTCTCTTCATCAAAGATCATTTTCCTATTTTATTTTTATATATACCACAACAAGTTTTACATGTTGAGTGGATCCTATTTTTAACTAGTGATGTAATGTCAATCTTGAAGTTTTGCTGTGATAAATTCAATATGAAAGGTTCCAAATGGTCCTCTTTCAATGAATTTGATTTCAGCGCATGCCAACTTATGCCCTGCGTATTGTTCTTACATTTGGTAAAGCATATCCTGCTTTGATCATCTGTAATATACTGCAAAAGTGGTTGGAAACTCCTAGAATTGTTTAATGATTTTTATTTGTTTTTTTTTGTTTGTTATTTTCCAAAATTTTTTTAGTAATTTTCTCGGATTCTGTTGTTTGTCACTGTCTTTGCTTATAAACTTATATTCTCTTGTATCTATTTTTGCTTCAACATAAGCCACTCTTTGACTTCATAAATCATTCCATTATCATTCGTTGTCATTTAAAGTTTGTATAAGAGTCTCATCAAATCCTGACATTGTACCTTTGCTTGTATTTCTACTTGGTAGATTGTAAAAGACGATAAGAAATTTCTCTTTGAGGATTGGAAAGAATACATTGAACCTCTCATTCAATCAGGGCCTTCAGAGATAGATTCAGACAATTTTGGCATTGAGCAGTATTTTTCTGCCAAAAGTCTTATTGCTTCAAGATCCTTTGAGATTGATAAATATCATGGCTCTGGTATGGTGCCATTGGCTGATCTGTGAGTAACTTTCAATATATGTTTCATTTCTTACTAAATTAGTAGACTCAATATTGAAGACTGCATAAGATTTGCCAGATTATGTACGTGTTCATAAAATCCTAAACCGAATTTTCCACATTGAATTTTCTTGTATTATTTTTTTTTGAAATAGGCGATATGGTGGAAGAAGGAACCAACTTTGCCAACTACTTTTAAAAGTGCACCAAGATGATGCTCGAGACCATAAAAACCTATCTCTGTACTTCTACAACTAGTACTTGAAGACAACAATTTTTAATAGGATGGCTAACTATCCACTAGTATGGGCAGCAGTTTTGGTTATCAGTTATTTCATCCTCCTCCCACCCTTTTTAGCGCAGTAGCTGAGGGCCTATCATCAATGCTTGATGGAAAAACTTTGCCACATTGCCATTTAGAATGAATTTTCTTATTCATTTTTAAGGGATTAAAGTTATACCCGCAACTACTTGTTGCTAGCTTGAGACATTTACTGACTCTACGATTGGGTCTAGGCTTGTTGTTTTCCACGAGCACCATCTTAGGCCGGGATTTAATTAGAGCCTTAACCGGTTGCTTCCCTTTGTCAATGTTATAAGTGGAAGCAGACTATTTTACTTTGTCAATATTATGAGACAAGACGATATGCACTTTACCTTTCTTGGCATCCCTGAGATATTATGATTGAATCCATGCATGCGTATGAGACTACATATCATCAATATTTCTTATAGATAGTTGGACTATATGATTCTCTTCCGATTGTTGCTCATATTTCACACTCATATTAGGCCAATGCATGCTATATATTATCAAAGACTCCTAGTTTCTTTATTTTTCTAAATCAGGGTCGATGATTATTGTTTATTTAGTCGTGTTTGTGAATCACTTTATGAACATGCATTTGATCGAGGCAAATATCTTAATTGAGTCATTATGAAGCTTAACATACCATTTGAAAGCAACCTTTGTGAAGCTTTTAATGAATTGGCGAGAGAGCATATCATTCGTGTTTTTATGTTGTTACAGGTCTTCTTAAATTAATCCCAGCATTGTCTAAAATTATCATTCTTAGTGAACATTTTGAACTTTGGAATGGAATACCTTATGTGATACGTGACCAAACCATTCTCATTTAGATATGGCAGTACCTTGCATACCAATTTTCTTTTTTGTTCCAAAGCCATGGGTATGTTGGCTTTAATCTTCTCGTTGATAAGAGTTCCAAGTTGAGTTGTTGTTAGTGCTTTTGAATTGGCTTGCTTTGGTTGATTGATCGGATGGTTGTCTTTCTCTTTTATTCCAAGGGAATTTTGAACTTTAGAAGTTTGGGGAATGGGGTGTTCTTGTGCAAGGCTGTCAAAAAAGCTTATCGTTCGCAAATAACTCATGTTCAGCTCGTTAAATAGCTTGTGCTCTATTTGTTCGTTAAACATGCGAGCCAAACACGAACATTATTTTGAGCTCGATTTATAAATGAGTTGAAAATAAACAAAAGTTTGTTTGTTCATGTTCTGCTAATTTTGAATTGAAATAATAAAAAAAACTTAAAAGGTGAAATATATTTATATCATTTTAATATTTTAATATATATATATATATATATATATATATATATATATATATATATATATATATATATATNTTCAACAATATAAATCACTTCGAACTGCCTAATTTCATCCTCCATTTCTTCATGTATCTTATGGGCTTTTAGTTCAAAATGATAAGTCCAACAAATATCTACCATCAACTAAGGTGGGATGATTTAATTGCTCTAATCTTCCTCTATGATGGCAATTGACTGTATGGATATCCTAGTATGGACCACTCTGCCCTTTGGGAATATCAGGACTCCAAGATACCAACTATCATGATGATAATTTTGAGGAACATTTTCTTAGGGGCCTATTTTTTGTGAGTTTCCCTACTGTTCGGATTTTGGGGGTAACACTTAAATTTTATGCCTTGAAGTTCATCAACAGCACGTTTATGATAGCTCATAATCTCTTCATCCTTTATTAGTGGACCTCTGGACATATAGATCCATGGGCTCGAGGAGTAAGTGTCACCCACTATGCTCACTTCAGGGAGCTTGCCTTAATTTTTTATTTTTGGCTACTGCAATAGATGATTGCTCTCCGTGCTCTTTATGAATTTCTACTATTACAAGTTTTTTGTAATTTTTTTTATCATCAGTTATTTCTCTTTTACTATTGCACTTTGACTCGGAAGCAATATATACCTGCCAACATAAGGTGTGATGAATGTATATAAACCTGTTTCGTACTTAGAAAAAAACTATATACATATAATAAGAATAATAAAATTAAGCAAGGAAATTTACAATATAATTCTGTCATTAATCACTTACTTAAAATGATTAATTAAATTAAGCATTTTTTGACAATTTCAAATGATTGAACCTAATCTAATTTCTTGGTTTGTGTGCGCTTTAGGTTCAATCACAAGACGGGGGCTGAGAATGTTCACTTTACATTAGCATCTTCTTCCTCTAGTTCTGATGATGATGTTGAAGGTGACATTTTTGATGCATCTGATGATGAGAGGTCATCTGTGAAAAACTCGACTAATTCATCAGGTTAAAAGACCTATCATTGTCATCCTTAGATAATATCTTAAAGGATATTTGTGAAATTTGCTATCAATTAGTGATGTTTCCTTTGAATTACAGGAAGTGAGCCTATTGAAACTTTGGAAATGATCGTGGTGAAGGAGGTTGAGACAGGTTTTGAGGTCAGTATTTAATTCTATGAGCAAATTTTTCTGAAAAATAATATTGGATGAAGATATTCTAATCAAAATTTGTTTACGATGGATTTGAAAACTTTGGATTTGCTTTGGAGCTAAGTGCAATGTACGGTTTGATGGATTATCATGTATTACACTCATCTCAAAGCAAATTCAAATATTTAAAATCAATTTCAATCAAATTTTGATAAAAATATTCTCACCTAATTTTTATCCATACTTTTGGTGCAATATTCCATTTTATCCTCACTTATTTTCTTTTCTACTTCCATCAATTTTCAAAAATAAAGTGCAAATAGGATTTTATTTTGTGGAAACTTGTTAAAATCCTTAGTAGTCCACTCTGATGGTGATCACTCATGCTATGGTCAATTCTTTTATTGATTAAAATGTCTCGGAAACCGATCACATATTTCATGCTTCACAAACATCAGATTTCAAACTTCTTAGTCACACCCTTTATATCTATATTTGTCCAGGTCTACAACACTTATGGGTCTATGGGAAATGCTGCATTGCTTCATAGATATGGATTTACCGAACTTGATAACCCTTATAATATTGTTAACATTGATCTACATCTGATACTCAAATGGCTTTCTTCTTTATTCTCCAACCGTTATGTTAGAACAAGACTAGGGTTGTGGAGGAAGTTGAATTACTCAGGCTGCACCAGCCAGAATTCTGAGTACTTTGAGATATCTTCTGATGGTGAGCCTCAAATGGAGCTGCTGATTCTTTTGTACATATTTTTATCAGAAAGCATATATCAGAAACTAGACTCTGTATTAGATTCATTCACTGAAGCTAATGAAGCTGATAAGCTAATCAAGCTGTTGGGGTTAACTAAAACAGACTGTGAACACAAATTAGAGGATTTAAAGGAGGTATTACTCAGAGATAATGTTTGCCAGGCTCTTATATCTTTAGCTGACATTCGAGAGAGTTTGTATGGTTTGAGTTCCTTGCAGGAGGACATTAGCAAGCTCCATGATTGTTACAGATTGATGGAGAGCAAGTTGTATCACTCTTTAGTTCTGCGCGTGGGTGAGAGAAAAATACTTGGAAAGTTAAGGGCATATGCTTGCAAACACTTTAGGGCGATGAAAAGGCGGCGAGGCAGAAAATCATCACGAAGATGCTGAGTTATCTTCCAAATTCTGCTGTGGAATCTTAGGTACTGAATTTTTCTGTTTAGTTTTATTTTAATTGAAAAAATATTCAAGTTTGTCATTCTCAAATTCTGTTTCAAGTTAATTATGAATGTTTGTAATCATATAAATCATACTAATTTGAATCCATTAGGCAAAACCTCCAACTTCTTTGAAAGAGTAATTCTTTTGTAATGTTTGTTTGTTAGAACATTACTTTCTTGTGGGGAAAATGGCTGGTTGGTTTATTTATTTGTGTGCAAGCCTTTAGATGATTTTACCAACCGGTTGAATTAGTTAGGTCTAATGATTATATCATTTTTGTAAATCCCAAATATTGAATGCCTCACTTGCAGCTAAATTTTTTTAGCGGGAGGGAAATTGAAGATGTTGTGTAGTTTCTATAATTTAAAGTAAATATAAGATTGAACATAGTAGTCAGAAAGAGTTCTAATTTTTTCGTGTTTTTTCCCTTTTTAAAAGAAATGCTTTGCTGTGGCAAAATTGAAATGTAATTTTGTACTTTTTTTATTCTATATCAGCAATGCTCTTAGAACTTGTCACGAAGAATTCAATAACACGATTTACATGGGAATTCAACTTAGCAATTCAATATAGTCAGGGAATTGCTAGCAAATTCAATCTCAAGTCAATACTTTTTTAATTTAAAGTTGGCCTACCTTTGAAGCAAGAGAAAGATATCAGTTCTTGAATTAAATCAAAACCAGTCAAATTATTTCTGAATGCTTGTTTAATTAGTTAAACAAATGGCTAACCAATCTTAATAGATGACTTATAGATTCACCATTAACAAGCAAATAAAAAAGTGTGAGACTAGTCGCTATAAGTGCTATAACCCATGGGAAGATGTCAAATCTACACCTATCAAAGTTGTTCTAAAAGTTTGCTCCAATTTTCACCCTTAGAATTGAGCTGTTGAGCTTGCTCAAATGACTGATGAAGTCTCCCATAGTTAAGCAATAGTTAACTAGAATATTCATCTGTTGATTTGAGATTTTTATCAGTAGAGCTCGTTTAGGGAACTCATCTGCAGTTCCCCTAACTAGAAGCCGACTTCTGTTCTAGCTTGCTAGCAACAAAGCTTTCTTTAATCAATTCAACTTACGCATTACTATGCGATTGTACAATGATGTTGATATTGTAGCTTCCACCTTGTGTTTCACTTATGAATAAGATATCATTTGTCGGTCATGGGAACGATACATACTAGTATTCCTTGTAAAATTTCTCCCTCAATTATTTTCATTAGTTCAACCCCGTTCGCCTTACTTTGTTCAAAGGCATTTAATCAGGTTTCTTCTAAACCAATTCTTCCAGAGTTTCATTTGAGAACTAACTTCTCTCTTGCTTTTGCTCCTTGGCTTGATTCATTTCTCTAATAAAGTTTTATCATCCTTCCAAATATAACATTGAATCCAACACTTCAACATTCCTTCTCTTTAAAACTTTCACCCTCAGACATTTTTTATGGTCTGTTCTTTAGCTTGTGCAAGCTTTATCAAGAGTATGAAGTTGAAGGTGGGGATATCATTTTTTCAAAATTTGAGAACAACTTTAGCAATGCATGACAATCCTAACATTATCTTAATTCACTCATCACTTGGACCGGCAATCTCTGGCAAACTAATCAACTTAAAAGCTCTTTTCAATATCTCAGCATGGCTTCTTATTAAGCTCTCCTTTCATTAATTGCTCTAATTGTCCATTTCCAAACCTACAAAACCAGAATTATCCATCTGCTTGATTTTCAGGTACAGGCTTTCTAGTTTTGCTGAAACAACAACAAGTTTGCTTCAACGACAAAAGAATGAACTCAAACCCCTTGTTCAAGCCAAGAAATACCCACATCCGTATCCACACCTCGTTCTCTCATCACACTTTTTGTTTCTAAATAAACTTTACCAGCATCCATGTACGTGTTATAAAGTAGCATATATGGTGCGGCTGCATAATGATTTTTCAGTAGCTTCTCTCTGTCATGCTCGCCTCTTTCAATATCACATTGCAACTGACAAATCTGCAACAAGGATCTTCATATTATTGGCTCTTTGTCAAATCTCCAGGAAGTTATGAAGTCCTTGGCATCATCCAAGCTCCTCGCCAAAACAAAGAGGTTTACAGTGTGAAGGCTGTTATTAGCACTTGGAATCAAGTCAAGTTCTTTCTTCATCCTCTTGAAGTTCCTATTATTGTCGAATAGGTCAGTATAATATGGTCAAATATCATCTTTTATAGCCAAAATTTATTTATTCACATTATGAACGCTGTTTGACTACAAGTAAAATTTAATTCAAAGTAATTTGTAGGTTCTTTGAATTTGAAATCTTTCATTTTTTCAAAAAGCTTCAACTTAGTAGCCATTTAAAGCACACCCCAATAAGGTTGGAAACGAGCCAAGCTCAAGCTGGGCTCGTGTTCAACTCGTTCAAAATTGCCCGTGTTTGAAATTGACTCGTGTTCGAAATCGGCTCGTGAATAGTGTGTTCATGTTCGACTTGATTTAAATATTCTTGTTCGTGTTTGGTTCAAAATTGACTTGATAAAATAAATTGAAAAAAAATAGATGTAGTGTTGGATTCAAATATTGACCAAATCTATGCAAAAGAAAACACATAACAACTTTACCGCGCAAATTGTTATGATTCAAACTTAAATATAAATATATAATATATTGTTATATAAACAATTATATGATTTTTTTTTTATTTCGAGCTAAAATGAACCGAATACGAGCGAACAAAGCGCTGTTCTTGTTTTGTTCTTTTATAATTCGATCTTTAAAAAATTGTACTTGTTCGACTTATTTACTTAAACAACGAGCAGAATACGAGCTACTTAATGAGCCGAACACGAACTACAAGTTTTTTTGACAACCCTACACCCCAATATAGTAATTGATTGTGACAAAATGTTGACAGGTAGAATCTCCTCACATGTTTAATAAACAAAAAGATTCAATTGAATTGTACTTTATCGAGTCATCGTGTTTGGTCACAAAAATAGAGTTGTATGTCAAACCGGACACTGTTGGCCTGCCTGCCTTTAAAAAACCATAAAATTATGATTTGAGGATCAAGACGATGAAATCTGATTATTTCCAATCCAGAGCCGGGGCGAAGCATTGGTGATGCGTTATAGTTTACTATTTCTAGTTAAAAAAATGAAGTTGCACGTACAAAATTGGCATTATTGACCCATCCAACCTTTTTCTAGCCCTGTAGCCATGCAAAGAAAAATTAAAAAAATCATAAAAATCATGATTTAAGGGTTGAGCTGATGAAATCTCCCTAATTTTTAAGCGGGCGCTACGACATACTACCAATGGTAAGCTGTAGTTCACCATTTAGGGAATGTCGGGGCGAGCACGGACAATCAATTATAATTCATCATTCTAGTAAAAATTAAGTTTTCACGTAAAAAAGAGACAACATTGGCTTGTCTGACTTTTATTTTTGCCTTGTAGACACAAAATTTGAAAAATTATAAAAGTTAGATTTGAGAGTCAAGATGATGGAACGCGACTAATTTTCAAGCCGGTGTTAGGACAGGGCACCTGTAGTGAGCTATAATCAACCATTTCTACTAAAACAATGGGATTTCATATAAAAGGAGATCCTTGGCCCATCCGACCTTTACTTAGCCTTGTAGACACAAAAATCAAAATTATAAAAATTATGACTTGAGAGTCATCTATCTGACTAAATTTCANAAATGCATCACTGTTTGTGTTTGGTTCGGTTTGAACGAAAAAAATTTGTTCGTGTTCGTCTCGTTTACTTATCGAACGAATCAAACACGAACTGTTCGCGAACAACGAGCTTTTTAGACAGCCCTAACCTGTAGTGCTCTATAATCAACCATTTCTATTAAAACAATGGGATTTCATATAAAAGGAGATCCTTGGCCCATCCGACCTTTACTTAGCCTTGTAGACACAAAAATCAAAATTATAAAAATTATGACTTGAGAGTCATCTATCTGACTAAATTTCAAGTGGGTTTTGGGGTGGAGCACTAAGGATGAGTTATAGTCCACCATTTTCAACCAAGAAATATGATTGCACGTCAAAAAGAGACACTGTTGACTGGTCCAACCTTCATTGTAGCATTGAAACCACACCTAAAGAATTTGGAAAACATAACCACCATGATTTAATGATCAAGATGATGAAAGCCGACAGTTTTCAAGGCAAAGAGCTGGGGTGGAGCAGCGCGGTGTGCTATTAGCCCTCCGTTTATAGTCAAATGTCTGGCACCCGCTNCACGTCAAAAAGAGACACTGTTGACTGGTCCAACCTTCATTGTAGCATTGAAACCACAGCTAAAGAATTTGGAAAACATAACCACCATGATTTAATGATCAAAATGATGAAAGCCGACAGTTTTCAAAGCAAAGAGCTGGGGTGGAGCAGCGCGGTGTGCTATTAGCCCTCCGTTTATAGTCAAATGTCTGGCACCCGCTCAATATTTCTTTACTAACATGCGGCAAAATGAAGTTTAAAAGTTTCAACAGAAGGAAGCTAAACCATTAAGGCAGCTGATGTTGCATTCATTTTTTTTTTCTATTTAATATACAACAAACATACAAGTTACATATCCATAACTATTATTAGAAATAGCAAACTTCCTNTATTTTTTTCATCATCAGTCATTTCTCTTTTACTATTGCACTTTGAGTCGGAAGCAATATACCTGTCAACATAAGGTGTGATGAATGTATATAAACCTGTTTCGTACTTAGAAAAAAACTATATACATATAATAAGAATAATAAAATTAAGCAAGGAAATTTACAATATAATTCTTTCATTAATCACTTACTTAAAATGATTAATTAAATTAAGCATTTTTTGACAATTTCAAATGATTGAACCTAATCTAATTTCTTGGTTTGTGTGCGCTTTAGGTTCAATCACAAGACTGGGGCTGAGAATGTTCACTTTACATTAGCATCTACTTCCTCTAGTTCTGATGATGATGTTGAAGGGGACATTTTTGATGCATCTGATGATGAGAAGCCATCTGTGAAAAACTCGACT